>CM060679.1:138223075-138525575 GCA_030686995.1 Artemisia argyi | reverse complement strand
TTTTTTAGATAACTTTATACAAAAATCTTATTTAGTAACACTGTGTATACATGAGGTTAAAAACAATTAATTTTTAAGATCAAATGCCTGTCTTTCCTGCACTAATTGTATATTTATGACACTGTATACTTATATGTTTTTGACGTACCAATGGGCTTGTGGTCCACTGGGCATGTCTTATTCAGTTAAGCGTGCCTAGTGGAGAGTAGTACCGGTTTGGGTGACCAAACCGAGAAGTCTTCCCTTGTGGACCACTGCCCTGTCGGTACGATTTCAAAGTCCTTCAATGAAGGTTTCAACCCATCAGGGTTCGAATCTGGAGAAAGCAGGGTTTACTTCAATTTAAGTGTCGTGCCTTCGGGCGGCTTAAGTTGAAGGTTTTCCCCCCATCGGGTTTCAAATTGGACATGGATTTCCCTTGAAAGAAAGTAACCGTTCAAAAAAAAATGTTTTTGACGTAATTTATGACATATTATATATTTATATACATGATTCTGAATATAAGATTGCAATTTATGACATATTAGAGAGCATCCAATATAGTGGTTTATAAATAGGTTTATAATATGATGAAGATGTTTATACTTTTGCAAACCATAGTATTATAAGGTTCCTACTAGATTTTCTAAGCTCAAACATAAGTGTTTGGTTTGTTTGTGAATCAAGAACCTAGTTTTTCTTATTGAAATATTAGTAATACGTGTGTACAAGAACGAAGGACTAACATACTTTTGTTTGTGAATTTCCCATTCGACTTTGGTGACTAGTCGAATTTCATAAACCTAGAGGTGGCAAAACGGGCGGGCCGGGCGGGCACGGGCATGGGCTAGAACAGGCACGGGCTAAATGGGCACGGGCCAAACAGGCACATGTTATACAAATCGCTTTATAGAAGATCAAAAATAACAAAATAAATTTATTAAACGTAATACTTCATTTATATTTAAAAAATTAAATATATTATATATATAAGTTTTTCTTTAAAAACGATTATAATGTTCTCCAATTAAGAGAAAATATATGCCCGATAGTGCCCATTTGATTTTTCAATGGGTTAAATATGCCCATTTCAAAAAAAGGAGGGGCTAAATGTGCCCATGTCTTTTACAAAGTAGTCAAAATTAGTCCATTTTTTTTTTCATTTCGGGCACAAATTGACACCTCTACATAAACCCTAAATTAGGATTTTACTTGTTCTAGATTTATTGATTTCTTGTTTTGCTAGAAATCACTAAGGTACGCATATTCTTTTAATTCGGTTAATTTATTACAAGTATTTGATTTTTACTTCCGCTGCATGCTTTGATGATGTTATGTATTTATATATATATATAATTGTTATGGTTAATAAATTTCAACAGTTTATGTGGGCATTAGATTGTCTATTTAATTGTGTCCATTAAAATTTTCAGTTATAGGATTACCATGAGACAACACCACAATTTTCATTATACTTTGTTTCATTTATCATTTGATTTTTGACATTTTTGCCTATTAATTGATGGGGTTTGAGTCTTTCGTCACATACCCAAACCAGATACCCCCCACCCCGTGTTTTTGAGGAGGTTAGCATAGTTACTTTGGAATTTAACTGCACTAAACATGATTTGACTTTGAGACTTTTTGTATTTTTTTCTGGTCATGACCCGTTTCACGTTTTTCTTAATTAGCTCGCATTTTTTTAAATATACATAATCATGTTTTATATTTGATCATCTCAATACTTATGAAGTTATGATCACAATTGTTCAATTGCTTACAATCTTTATATTTTATATAATAAGAGAACACACAAAATGAAAAATCAATTCTGTAAGAGGATTTTATCTAGACCAATAGAAGAGCTTGATTTTGTGAGGGCTTTCTTTTGAAATCAAGCCTCCTGACTGGCCAATAAAAGTCAAAATTGGATTAAATTTGATCATACTCATCTAAAATTCATCTAACAAAATAAATATGTATTAAAAAGCATGTGCCAAATTTGTAAAAAAATCAAGTAATTAATAAAATTTTAGTTGTTAAATTTTAAATAAATTATATGAACCTAAAGGAAACTTATCAGTTTTCATTTTTAACAACTTTATAAATGTAACAAATACCTCCTAGACTTTATATTAAAAAAAACAAGCTGAGTATAAATATTATATCTTTATATATTAAGTAAATGTATATGAACGGAATTATAAATATCAAAATGAAAGCACGAGTTATTGTAGTATGTAAATGATTACACGAGATTGTACTCATACATACGAACGACTCATTTTGTTCCTCATTATAAGATTGAGTAAAGATATCCGAGAATTTATTTATTTATTTTATTTATTTATTTTTACTATTTGCGTTCAATAACGACTCATGTTATTCATTTTTATAAGTTTAACTCGCGCGTACACAGGTCTAAAAATTAAATATGACTAAAATCATAAGAGGAATATAAATATCAAAATGAAGGCACCGTCCTACGGATTATTGTGAGATGAAAATAAATACACGAGATTGTACATATAGCAGTGACACACATTTTTTCAAGGGTCATTACGTGTTATTAATCACGCATAATGTCTAGAACATGATATCAGTAGTTATATTTAAATAAGATTAACCTCAACATCATGTTAGTTTAACAAAGTCAAATCTTTTTTCCAACAAAAATATATATAAATTATTAATCGATATTAATACATAATGAAAATTTTATGTAAGAAATCCGCGCGTGCACGAGTATTATGACTATATAAGTATAAAAGAGTTTAGATAACTTTATACAAAAATCTTATTTAATAACATCTTGTATACACGAGGTTAAAAACCAGATTTTTTTTTTTTTTTTTTCTTTTTTTTTTTTTTTTTTTTTTTTTTTTTTTTAAGATTATGCTTGTCTTTCAGCACTAGCTAGTTGTATATTTATGACACTGTATACTTATATGTTTCTTTTACGCAATTTATGACATATTATACATTTATATACATGATTCTGAATATAAGATTGCAATTTTTGACATAGTAGAGCATATATAAATATGTTTCTAATATGGTGAAGAGGTTTATACTTTTGCAAACTATAGTAGAAACATATTTCATTCTTACTTGACATGAAAATGTCGAATATCTTGAACCTCTTCACAATTTAATGCATTTGAGGTATATGTGATGTTTATAAAGTGTTTTGATGCGAGGGTTGCAAACCTTCACAAGGAAGTTTTACAATCCTCTAGGCAGTATATCTAATTGCTATAGTATAGTATAGATAATTCCGGGGGATTGATCGTTCTCTAGAGGAATAGTGTCGTTAGGTTAAGATGTATGACGAGATAGGTCTAGAGGTGAGAGATGATTCTTTTTGTAATTTTTTTTTTATATTTTTTGAAAGCAGGTAAAAATCTCGGTTTTCTTAGAAGAGTGGGCGAAATTAGTTGTTAGTCAACTAACCCAAAAACTAATTATAACTAAATTAAATAAAAATGAATGAGAAAAGTACAATTGGTGACTTCTTATGATAGGGAAAGGCGTGTACACTTAGATTTAATTACTCTCTAGTTATCTTCTATTGATCTGTCGAATTGTCACGTTCTTGTTTTAGTTGAAGCGCTGTATTCCTTAATATTGGTCGTGGGGAGGTGCCGAAGTCCCCAACTCTATGAAAATCTTAGTCTTCCCTAAAAACCTTAAAGTCTATTAAGTTTCTTAGGATCTACAAGCCGCAATTCACGCAATAAATATAACGAGAAAAACCAATAGTGTACTCTACGGTTGCGTTTCTAAGACGTTCAAGCTAGTTACATATAAGAGGTCAGCCAGTTTTCTTAACCTAACGCCAAGAAATTAGCTAAACAAGAGACGACAAATCAATGTTCAACAACTAGGTTTTATTAGATCTAAGCAAACACAAATAAACTTAAGCTAGCATATTAAAGAGAAGAGAAGAAAACAAGTAATCAAACAACACATAGACATATTGAATGATTAAACGAATAATTTATCTTCAATGAAACATAGGTTTTAGAGGCTGAAAACCCCCTACAAAAGCTGCCAAATTCGTTCTTAAAACCCTACTCCAAGATGTTACACGAATTAATGAAAACATGCGAAAGTATATATAGGATTTTAACTCTGACGGCGTTAGCTTATGGGTCCTGACGCCGTCAGCTCGCCGCGATTAGGGTTTCGTCTTGTGCAAGTCACCAATATGACAGCATCACCTTGTAACCTCTGACGCCGTCACGTTATGTCTGACGGTGTCCTCTTGTAGAGTGTCTGGGCCGTCTCTTGTTGTACTTTCACGTGACTCTCATCTTCATTCAATACTTGACGCCGGCAGGTTGTAGGTCTTCAGATTTTGTCTGAGGCGTCTCTTGTTAAACTTGAACAAAAAATCCAGCATAATCAACAAGTGACGGTGTCACGCGACCCATGTCTAACAGGTTTTCCGCGACTTCATCGTTTTCTTCACTTTTTTGTCAAAATACGTCAAAAAGTGCCGATTTCCAGATTTTTTGTCCCAAGTACATGAAATGCAAAAAGAAACGATTTAAGGCAATATTTGATCATAATAATACGATTTTAGGCTTAAATGACCCCTTAAAAATTTACCAAATAAATCCTTATCATGTTTACATATGGTATGTAAATTGGTATTAAGAGATGGGTTGAGATGGTTTTGTTGTTTGGTTTCCCGTGTTGCGGTAAAGACCCGATGAGAATGATTGAGATCAAGAAACTCGGGTAAAACTTAAACAAAGGCCATTTGAGACTGCGTGTGAGAAAGTATTTGCCTAAGTGTGTGAAACTTATGAAGCTATGTGTGAAGCCTTCTATTTTTAGAGAGGCGAGTAGGGTTTAGAGATAAACCTTTGAGGGATGATCAACGGTTGCGAGAGACCCAGATGTTGATCATCTGAAGAGCAGACTAGGAGGACAGGTGGCCTGTCTTCCTTGCTCGTACAGGAGAGTACTCTGCTTTCTATAATGTTGGTCGTGTGTCTCCTACTGTTCTATGTCATATTCGTACATTTTAACCATTAGTGACAATTGGGGACAATTGTTTCATGCGCATGTGCTATGCAGCTTGAGAGATGCTACCAGGTCTAGCTCACCTGGGTTTACATGATTCTCGTCATGGGTTGACTCATGAATTTTGAGTAGATGCACTTGATTCGAGTGTGTAGTTAGTGGGCTTGAGCCACTAATATTGATATGCTATCTTAAAGCTCTAAGAAGTTTATGACTTGTGAAAATAGGTTTATACAATCAAAAGGTTTAAACATTAATGTCTTTGATCAATTATAAACCTCTATAGAGGTCTAAATACTCTTATATACAGGATTCTGAATATAAGATTAATACTCCTTCCGTCTCAAATTATAAGTCCATTTTGACTTTGCACAAAGTTTAATAAATTACCACTAACTAATTTATTTACCAATCAAATATCTTCTCTCTCCACTAAAGTGTTATTTGATTGGTTGAAATAGGAAAATGGACAAGTGATTTGGGACAACCAAAAATAAGAAAATGGACTTATAAATTGGGACGAAGGGAGTATGAGGTTAAATGCCTTTAATTGTTATGATGCCACACTCCATGGACGCGACACCTTAATCAGAGGGTTCAATGGACATATTAGTCGCATGCTCGTGTAATGCAGTGATATCAAAGAGAGATGAAACCATAGTCGTTGATGATAATATGTTGTAATAGAGATGTGACATCGGTAGTTTTAGTCGATCTCTAAATGAAGCGAGACATTATTGTGTTTCTCACCATATTCATAAACCATCATCTACACGTAAATTATCACTCTATATAACCAACTTAAAATTTAAAAATAACATAAAAAATAATTTGGCATATTAAAAGGTTTCTAACATAAACTATGATTATGTTCTTAAGAGCACAAGGTGTAGATGGCAAGGTTTGCCTTTTCATTCGGGCTCCACATGTGCCACATCACCCAACACCTCAACTTCAACTCTTCACAACAAATCCCCTCATCACCAAACAACAAACCTCAACTTCTTCATTATGGTCTCACCTCAAATTTTACGACTAATATTCAAAGGGAATAAAAAATGGGATGTCAAAACTCAGCCTCTTCGTGCAGACGGCGAGGAACGCAACGAGGAAGAACGGCAAAGCTCGTTTGGTTTAGTGAAGAGGAACGGCTCGCCGTTGCCTCTTCTACGTCAGACGGCGAGACTTCCTTCTTTGACTACACCTTGTGCTCTAATGGAACCAATGGCTACTACAAAAGCAATTAATTCAATATGGAAAGTCAAAGTCAACAGCCATAATGCCATCTCACCGCATTTCACACATCATCAAAGATATTTGTATCAGTTTAGTTCGTTATAGCTTTACTTTGAAAGTTAGTTAGTAGCTTTTTTTTTTGAACGGTTACTTTCTTTCAAGGGAAATTCATGTCCAATTTGAAACCTGATGGGGGGAAAATCTTCAACTTAAGCCGCCCGAAGGCACGACACTTAAATTGAAGTAAACCCTGCCGTCTCCAGATTTGAACTCTGGTGGGTTGAAACCTTCATTGAAGGACTTTGAAATCGTACCGACAGGGCAGTGGTCCACAAGGGAGGACTTCCCGGTTTGGTCACCCAAACCGGTACTACTCTCCACTAGGCACGCTTAACTGAATAAGACATGCCCAGTGGACCACAAGCCCATTGGTAAGTTAGTTAGTAGCTTAGTATAAAACTATAAATAGATGTACCCTTAGTATAAAACTATAAATAGATGTACCCTTTCATTTCATTGTTTGTAATTCATTTTGACACACACTATCAATAAACTTTCCCTCTCAATTCAGTTTATGAAATGTATCCGGCGGCCTTAACAAACTCCAGCCGCCGTAACAAACTCAACCACCACTTAAAACAACCATAACAAACTTTCCCTAACTAAAACTAGTCTGGTGCATTTTTCGTAAAATAAGCATTACGTGTAACACAAGCTATTGAATAAGTCGCATTAATAAGCATTGAAATATTTAATGAAATGTTAGTACTAAACAAAAAAATTCATGTGGTTCACGGTAACCATCCTAGGTCTGCACCTGTTCATCCAACAATGTATGTAGTAGGAATCGTCACTACAAATTTCCGAATTTCGCTATTTAGCTATAACATTTTACTAAATGTCGTTTGCAAACATATTTGCACATAACCTCTCGGGTCTCGTCCAAGTGATTGGTGAAATTATACGCTATTCAACTATGATTATAAATTTAGCAGTAGATGCTTCTCTGAACTCAACAAAGTATCAATGGTTATTACTGTGAAATTATACGCTATTCAACTATGATTATAAATTTAGCACATAACTTCTCGGGTCTCGTCCAAGTGATTGGTGAAATTATACGCTATTCAACTATGATTATAAATTTAGCAGTAGATGACTACTCTAAACTCAACAGAGTATCAATGGTTATTACTGTGAAATTATACGCTATTCAACTATGATTATAAATTTAGCACATAACTTCTCGGGTCTCGTCCAAGTGATTGGTGAAATTATACGCTATTCAACTATGATTATAAATTTAGCAGTAGATGACTACTCTAAACTCAACAGAGTATCAATGGTTATTACTGTGAAATTATACGCTATTCAACTATGATTATAAATTTAGCACATAACTTCTCGGGTCTCGTCCAAGTGATTGGTGAAATTATACGCTATTCAACTATGATTATAAATTTAGCAGTAGATGACTACTCTAAACTCAAAAGAGTATCAATGGTTATTACTGTGAAATTATACGCTATTCAACTATGATTATAAATTTAGCACATAACCTCTCGGGTCTCGTCCAAGTGATTGGTGAAATTATACGCTATTCAACTATGATTATAAATTTAGCAGTAGATGACTACTCTAAACTCAACAGAGTATCAATGGTTATTACTTATTACTGTGATATATATATATACAACTATCACTACCACATCTTTATTTTGCATACAAATTACTAAGCTATGATAACTATATGTATGCCTCATATCCTGGTTGATCTTGAATAATGTTTTTCGGGCATTGTGGCTTAACCTTTCCTTTAAGAGTTACCTCGGCATTGGTGCAATTGGCCTTAGCTTCACCACCACCCTCCATACTAATGTCGATATCTTGCAACACAATTCCTTGACATGGATGGCCTTTGCTGCAGTCGAATGTTATTGCCTCTTCATTTGCGCTAGTTCCAGTAATACTTTGGTAAGTCACATCTTTTATTTCGACAGCCGAGCTCTGCAAACCATTTCAATTGTTATAACAAAGCATACAAAAGAAGTTAGACAAACATATGACACTCTTAAATATAATATGTTTGGATAGTGTGACATTTTTCTCTAATATTATTTGACTTTGATATTTATGTTATCATATAAATTGGCTGTAAATCTAATGACTGTTATGTATTTGCTTAAACAAGTTATTTCAAGAAATTTTCAAATATTATGACCTCTTCTTTGCAAGGTTCATCTTGATCACAGTACTGTTGGTCTATTATGATAGGGTTCTTCACATTCTTCATCTTGATATTTTTAAAATTAATATTGGTTGCGTTTCCTGATCCACCCTGCAATTGTAACAAAGGACACGTTAATGACGTTGTAATTATAACAATTCTTCTTTTTCAAACAAAAAATTGCTTGCAAAGAAGGAAAATTCCATCTGATGTGTCATAAGTTTGTATATGTCGATATCTTCCATTGCCTAATACATTAGTACTACATATGCATCTATGTATGTGAACGAGAAAAGTTTCACTTTACCAAATATGTTTTTCGAATCTATTGATAATTAGAGATACGGATGGAACCTTTTTTTTTATTAAATGTCAAAAGTGGCTTGTTAAGTTTGTTTGTTATAACTCGAAATCGCGTATTGATTTACCTACTTACCTGCCAAGTTTTAATTCTAAGACCATTTGTTGTTCCGGTAAGTTTTGCGCCATCTACCGTGATATCTGAAACATAAGCTTCTGAGTTGTTGTCACCAAGGCTACCGATACTGAATCAATAAGCAAACATATAATTATTAGTATGCATTTCAGCAACCATCCTATTATCAGTATGCATATCAAATGAGAAAAACTATTTAAAAGTCATTGAATTAATAAGTAAACAAGTCATAAATAGATATGTTATCTTATCTACTATTGGAAAAATGAGCCAACTTTGCTTATTGTTGCTCATAATCATCAAACTTATATGATAGCTTAGTCAAGAAGGAACAAGTCAAATAGGTTAGAATCACCCATTATTTAATCAATTGTTTACAACCTCAGTAATTTATTGATTTTATGACAATCTTAAATATTACACATGAGAACTGATCTAGCTTGTATATTTTGAAACCTAGAAAAATATAGAGAAAACAAAACATCAGACAACAAAGCTAACCCAACAGTATGTATAATTCCTAAAAATGTTTCCACTTTGACCCATTATGTAACACGTTTAAGTAACCTTCTTTTTCAAGCATGGGCGCACTGCATATTTCAAAGGAATAAATGAAGATATGACATACCTAATCCCATGGCCAGGTCCGCACGTTATACCAGTGGCTTGAACATTTGATGATCCGGTCTCAATCGAAATGCAATCATCTCCTTCATTGGAAATGGAAAAAGGTCATACAAAACCTAAACTCAAGTTTGATTTCTCTAATTAACTTCAGTGTAGGCATCTCTAGGGACAAATCTAACCTGTCAACTACTATTGGTAGCTCATATCTAGTCTAGTATAGAACTTTTAACAATATTTTTCAAAAACTAAGCAAATGAAAAGAACCTGTGCCTATGGTACAGTCAGATAAAGTGATATTTTGGGTGTGAGTGATATGAATTCCGTCAGTATTTGGGCTATCTTCAGGTGCAGTCACTTGAAGCTTTGAAACTTGGACATCCTCACAATGGTCGAAAGAAATTTGCATTTTTTGTGCATTTTGAATCTTTAGGTTCTTCACTGTCAAAGATTTACACCTGTGAAGCGTTAGTGCCTGCCATTTGCAACAAAAAATTGTTTGGTTAGGATATTAACTTTGTTTAAAGGTTATTTTTGTGTTAATTTATCACAATTTACCAATTTTAAAAAACTTGTTCTTGCATAGTTTTTCTTTGTTCAAAAACTATTACAAATAGCAATGAGATAAAACTACTGAAAAAGATAGTCATGCATCAAAACAGAACTAGAAACGATCAAATGAATATAGAACATACCGTTGGGGCATCCTCGCATGGCTGCATGCATTTGTTTGTTACCCACAAAATGAAATATAAGCAATTAGTAACATACCAATATATACATAATATGTTATCTAGTGGGTACGTTTAACACATGGCATAGCATTACGCTTTCATAAACCTCTTCAAAACAATATTGTCTTCTTAGTTAGCAAACTAAAAAATGGGTTAGAAACTGAGATAGTGAGATACATTTGTCAGACTCTCATAGTTGTCGTTAATAGTACAAGTAAAATTTCAGACATATTTCATGTCAAAAAACTTAACTCATTTCATGAATTTCAAACCCATTTTAGAGATTTTTTCTCTTTACCTGTTTTTACCCATTTAAAGTTATTCATGCGTGTACCTATGTGTATGGAAGATGTTAATCAATTAATAATCACTTACACGCGACTTATCAACTTTGCAAGAAGTTTTCCACCAAACGTCCCCATTTCCGTCAATTACTCCACCTCCATTCAGCAGAAGGTTGTCAACTCTCTCTACTCTAAGCCAATGCGTCTGATCTTTCTTATACTTTGATTTGTCAGGTGTAGCTAGAATAGTTCCCGCAACCTGCAAGTATTCATCAACTTACTGTCTTTGGAAAAAATAATATATTTCTTACAACTAAAAGCAAGATGCATAGATAGAAGACACAACCAAAAGAGTGTTTGGGATTACTAAAATAAGTTTTCTTGAGGTTTTTGATAGCTATAAATCATTCCAAAAGATATCTGAGATGAATTTTACATATATGAAAGTCAAATCAGCCATTGTTTCAACCAGTGATCCTTTAAGGAAATTTTATACGCACAAATTAAAAAATATGGATAATAACTTAAAGATAAAAAAAAACATAAGAAATTAACGCATAACCTGCATGGTTATAGGAGCTTTACAAGCACCCTTAAACTTAATTTGCTTAACAAGGTACGTCTTGTTCTCAGGTACACTAAAAACAGCTGCTGTTTTAGACGAACATGCTTCCTTCCATGCCTTCTGGAATGCCTAGGATAACACATTTACGAAACATACTTTAGATGTTATGAGTTTGTATATGCACGATAAACAAAATAAGTTGATGTTGGTACATATGCATGTAGCTTGAAAATTTAAGTACATATCATGAAGAGAGAAAACTACAGTAATATCTAGAGGTCATTGTCAATTTATTATGAAGTATGATTACATCGTTTTATTAAAGAGCTTGTTTAATACTAGTTATAACCAAAAAAAGTATGTATACAATGGAAATAAACACAGCACAAGATATGGACAATGTTGGAAAACATAATTATGTGTACCTTTGTATCGTCTGTTTTGCCATCACCTTTAGCACCATAAGAATCGACACTAAATGTATTGGCTGAAACTTGATCTGTATCATCCAAAGCGTTTGGGTAGTGAGACATGAAAACTTCAACCGCTTTTGTATACCAAGTATATGCTATTGACAAGCTTCCTTCGACGTCATGAACATTTTCGTGGCCAGGACAAGTGTGCCAGGAGATACATAAAAGGACAAGGATGAAAACAAAATAGAGAAATGGGGTGTATTCTTTTGAAGCCATTGTAATTGAAATACAAATGTTAAGGTTATACGAGAATTGATGTAACTTTGAATTTATAGACGAATGAAGTGTGGTGGGATGCTACTAGCCAGGTTGCTTATAATTCTTTATGACTACTCATTTTAGAAACATTTGAAAACAATTGTTGTATGCAAAACATATTTGTTTAAATGATAATTATCTGAATGTGTTTCATGTATTTTTTGTTTTCTGTTATAACAATACGCACCTAACCAAAAAGTTGTGAATTCAAGTGTCACTTCAAACAGATATACTCCGTATGTTATTAAGTGTATAATAGGTGTTCGAGTTAGAGGTGGCCATTGTCACCGGTTCCTGAACCGGAACCGAAAAAGTAACCGGAACTGAATCCGGTCAACACCGGTTCCGGCAAGATCTGGTTCCGGTTCCAAGAATATCCGGCTGATCCTACCCGGTTCCATGTTTTCGCTCCTAGATCCGGTTCCAAACCGGATAATTCCTCACCGGATCGCGAACCGGTTCTTGGGAACCGGATCCGAACCGGTTCCAACGGATAGTTTTTTTTTTCCTGCATTTTCTGGACAGTAGCATCATGCAGCAGCAGTGGAACGGTAATATTACCGTTTTTCTGCATTTTCCAAACGGTTTTGTCCCCCATTTGTCCCATTTTAACATCCTAAACATTCCTATAAAACGAAAAAAAAAAAAAAAAAACCCGAAAACGAATTTTTTGCAAAGCTACTGTTAAGGAAATAACACCGGTTCTTTGGAACCGGTTCGACCGGATCCAATTGTGGAACCGGATTTGGAACCGAACCGGAACCGGTCATACCGGTCCCGGATTTTTTGACCCAAGATCCGAAATTATCCGATCCGGTTTGGAACCGGATCCGGTTCTTTGACTTTGACTATTATCCGGTCCGGTTTGGAACCGGTTCCGGTTCTTGGCCGAACCGGCTTTTGGCCACCTCTAGTTCGAGTACGAATCTTTGTTTTTAGAGAGAGAAAAAAAAAACCTTCAATTTTTTAAAGTGATATAGATTTTACTTATTAGTAGACTTAAACACTAGTAATTAACAGAGACATTGTTCAAAATCAAATTGCTTAGGAACAATAAATCAATTCTAAGTAATACTCCAAAGATGGATGGATGAAAAATCTGTTGGCCTTATTGCTTAAGATCCCTGGTTTGAGTCCTTATATTATTAGGTTGCGTCTCGGTAGTCACATTATATGCACAATATGAACGTCGATGTTTTGATGTCTCAACAAACGACTTAACATGTGTTACGTAAAAGAAATACGTAAGACTACATTAGTTTGTTAACTAAGGGATACAAATTCACGAAATCAAGGTTATATAATATTAATCAGTGATACTAAAATTCAACTACTAGAATGATGATGCTTAATTATGTGGGCGTTAGTTTGTCTATTTCATTGCGCCCATCAAAATTTTCGGTTAAAGTATTACTAATACGAGACAGCACCACATTTGTCATTATACTTTGTTTCAATTTTTTATTTGGTTTTTGACCTTTTTGCTTATCAATCGACGGCATGACATACTTAAACCGGATAACTCCCCCTTAATTCACAAACTTTTTCGTTATTTAATAATAGACACAATCATATTTCATATCTGATCATCTCAACACTTGTAAAGTTATGATCACAATTGTTCACAAATTGCTTACAATTTGTTATATAATAAGAGAACAACGCACAAAATGAGAAATCAACTCTCTAAAGAGTTTTTATTTGAACTAATAAAAGAGCTTGATTTTGGGATAGCTTACTCTCGTGATCGAGCCTCATGATTTGCCAACAAAACTTAAAATTGGCTTCAAATTCAAAAAAACTCGTCAAAATTTCATCTAGCAAAATAGATATGTATAAAAATATAGTGTGTATTTTATAAAAAATAAATAAATAAAAAGGGAAGAGGGGGTGGTTGATAAACATTAGTTTTTAATTTAAATAAACTAAATGTATGTACCAGCACAAAACGACTGTGTATAACGGCAAATAACTATATAGTGATATTGGTTCGACCCTTTATGCAAAACGCATGTTTTTGAAATACAAAGTGTGCGTTTTTAAAATTAATATATTGTTTGTTCTTTAAAAGTTGCCAAGTTTAGAACTGACATAATTTAAGTTGTCAAGTTTTTAAAATGTCGTCAAGTTTAATGGGTACTTAGGAGTAATTTAAGCAAACTACATTAATTTAAGTTTTAAGATTTCAATATTCAAGTTTCACGAAAAGAGATAAACTCTTTATAAGTAGTAGTATAGATTATATGGACTTAAGTAAAATTATCAGCTTTTATTTTCTTAATAACTTTAAAAATCTAATAAAATACCTCATAAACTTTATATTTAAGAAGAAAAAAGCTTGTTGTTATTTATAAATATTATTATATTTATATATTAAATTAATGTATATGCACGAAATTATAAATATAAAAATGAAAGTACGAGTTACTGCGATATATATGTAAATGATTGCACGAGATTGTACATATACAAACGACTCATGTTATTCCTTTTTATAAGGTTAACCAGCACGTACACGAGTTAAAAATAAATTACAATTAAAATCATTATTAACATGAATATAAATATCAAAATAAAAGCACGACCGTAAGATGAAAATAATACATGAGATTACATATAGCAATGACGCATATTTTTTCAAAGGTCATTACATACTATTATCACGCATAATATTTTGAACATGATATCAATAGTTGAACTTAAATAACATTAATCTCAATAATATGCTAGTTAAACAAAGTCAAATTTTTTGTCCAACAAAAATAAATATAAAATATTAATTGATATTAATACATAATCGAAAATTTATGTAAGAAACTCATGCATGCATGAGTATTATAACTATATAAGTTTAAAAAGAAGTTACATCACTTTAACAAAAAAATCTTGTTAAATAACCTTGTGTATGCAAGAGGTTAAAAATTAGTTGTTTTTTAATATCAAATACATGTCTTTCCTGCACTGGCTAGTGGCTAGTTGTATATTTATGACACTGTGTATACTTCATGTTTTTGACGCAATCTATGACAGATTATATGCACGATTCAGAATATGATATAGGAAAATGATGCCTGCTTTCCACAGCAGGCAATTGTCTGCTTTCTTATGTGAAAAAGAGAGGGCTCAGGGGAAAGTGTATCAGTGACCTGAATTCAGGGGCTTAATTGTAAAATTTTTTAATTTTTTTTTAAAGAAAAAGCAGGCAAGAAGCTTTCTTATTGCAGCATGCAAGTTTTCCCCGTATGATGTTGGTATGGGATTTAATGCCTTTAATTGTTAGGATGCCACACTCCATGGACACGATGCTTTGATGCTATAAATATAGTTATTCTCAAAGGATTCAATGAACAACTTAGTCGCATGCATGTGTTAATGTATCAAAAAGAGATAAAACCATAGTGGCTGATGATAATCATAATATATTGTAATATAGATGTGACATTGGTAGTTGTAGGTAAATCGATCTCTAAATGAATCAAAACATTTCGTTTCCCATCACATATTCATCAACCATCATCCGCACATAAATTATCACTCTATATAACTAACTTAAAATTGAAAATAACATAAATAATAATTTAATGTGTATTAATTAGAAGGTTTCTAACATAAACTATGTCACTATGATTATGTTCTTAACTGTATGGAATAATTATTTGAAGGGAAAATGGCACAAAAAGGTATCAAACTTAAGGTCTATTTCCAATCAAGGTACTATTATTTTTTTCTTGCATAAAAAGGTACCCAACAAATTTTTTTGGCGGATTTGGGTTTTTTTACTAACGATCGTTAACTTACATGTTTGGTCCTCGAGTTTGTAGACGCTTTTCATGCACCATCCACCATCACCAACAACCGCCACCACCATCACCAACTGCCACCACCACCACCATAAGCTACCACCATTTCCGCCACCAACACCACCCTTCCCCACCACCAACAGCAGCTACCACCACCGTCGCCGCCGTCACCAACACCACCCTTCCCCACCACCCACCTCTACCACCACAAACATCATCTTTGTTTGTTCTATGTTTCCCATGATCACGCCTTATTAATGGAACCCACAAAATGGAAATGTATGTCCAACATGAGCACAGTAACAAGCATTTAAATAGAAACAGTTTCAAACTAAGGTTAAAACTAAGGCATCTTAAGGAAACTCAAAAGCTAAATAGGGATCAAACAAGCTGAACTATGGGGGAATTAAGCTAGAACTACTAGGGGGACTAAATAAGCCATAAGGAATCCTAAATAAGCAGTTCTAAATAAGCTAAAATGCCTAAGAGATTTTGTGAAATAACTAAAACCTATCTCTAATCTATTTCTAAAACTGAATCAAAGCTAAACTTAATCAAACTTGTAACCCAAAACATATATCCACCCCATTTTAACCCTTAACCCAAACACCCCCTTAAGTAACAGTCAGTCAAGTTTAAACTACTACAAGTAGATTTATGATCCCAAACTTAAATACAGAAGTTCCCATAGATCAAGGAGCACTTAAGAAGCATATTCTAATGACAGATAAGTAGTTTCAATAAGCAATTCAAAATAAGCATAATAGAAGAAGCTTGAGTTGTACATCATTAATTTGACTAAATTTTCTCCGTAATATGTCCAAGCCCAAAGCCGCAACAGGTTAACTTAATAACAACCAAATCTAAACTTAAAATTATAATGGATTGTATGAACTCCCACACTTATACCTGATGTCCTCTCACTGCACCTTGAAAAGCTACTGCTCTTATTCCATTCTGTTCAAACTTCTTAATTTTGAATGCACGTGAGATGAGTTGTTACATTATTTCTGTCCATATTTTTTTCTTGGGAAATAAAGTCGAGAGGAGTAAGGATGAGCTGAATGAAAGTTCGTTAATATATAAGAATTATAGAATGTGTATTTCAAATAACCTTTATGGTGTGTAATACATTAGGCATTCACAGTCGATCGGTCATTTCCCTTCATTACGCTTATAATATACTTCTAACATCAAATTCACCTAACAGTTTTACTTACACTTTTATTCTGAAATGTTTTGAGGATTTTGATGTTGGTAGAACGATTCATGGGGATGTTGTGAAAATGGGTTTTGATATTTCTAGTGTGTTTGTTGGGAATAGTCTGTTGAGCTTTTATAGTAAATGTGGTTGTGACGGTGTCGAATATGCATCTAAAGTGTTTGATGATATGTCTATGAGAGATATGAGAGAGAGAGAGAGAGAGAGAGAGAGAGAGAGAGAGAGAGATGTTGCTTGAAAATGGGTGATGGTGGCGGCGGTTGGTAGTGTTGGTGGCGGCGGCGGCGGTGGTGGTGCTAGCTGCTGCTGGTGGTTGTGGTGGATGATGGTGGTAGAGGTGGCAGGTGGTGGTGGTGGCAGTTGGTGATGGTGGTGACGGTTTGTGTTGGTGGTGGATGTTGCATGAAATGATTATACGAATTCAAGGACCAAATATGTAATTTACTAACGAAGTGAGTTAACGAACGTTAGTAAAAAAACCCAAATCTGCCAAAAAAATTTGTTGGGGTACCTTTTTATGCAAGAAAAAAAGAAAAATACCTTGATTGAAAATGGACCCTAAGTTTAGTACCTTTTTGTGCCATTTGCATTTATTTGAAAATGTATTCAACTTTATTTTTTCAAATGTTACGTAGCTATCTCTTTCTTTTTGCTATTATAACACAAAAGTTTTGAACTCGAAATTTTGTGTGAATCTTGTTCATGCACAATGGTCATTTTACTCTTTGTTATTAATACATATGTAAAAGAACGTAAGGGTAAAATAATCACAAAACACACAAAATAAAAAATTCAAAAGTTTGAGTATATGACAGCATAAAAAAAAAATTAGCTACATAACATTCGAAAAGTGACAAGTTAGTTTCATTGTGAAGTAATTATTCTTAATTGCATTTAATGTTGAAAATAGATAAAAATGTGTTTGTATGTTCATTAAAAGTGATACTGCTACATGTTTTAAGATATTTTATGCATGTCAGGGTGGCAATGGATGCGGTTTGGAGTTCGGCAAGCATCAAACCGAGCGGCATGAGTGATGCCATAAGCTCGGCATCAACGAATCGGCAAAGGTTGAGGTATTGTTTGCCGAAGAATCATGGAAGCAAAACATTTAATTTTCGAACGTTGGCCTTTTTAATTCACTAGCCGTTTGGCATTTAAAACAAAAAAATAAAAATAAAATAAAATTAGTTTAGGCATAGAATCATGGTTGCTACTAAAAAAGTATGGTGGGGCATGGTTGAATCATGAAATAAGATGGCTTGATATGATTGGTTAATGGTGAATCATGGGGGAGACATCGAATCATGACTGCCACCCCCTTATATAGCAAGAGATTTTTAAAAAGTGAAAAAAAAAGTATGTTGAGCAATTGAAACTGTGTACACGGAAGAGCTTAATTTTGTCACGTAGATGAAATAGAACATTCTTGTCGGCCAATAAAAGTCAAACTTTGTTTCATATTTGATCAAACTCATCTAAATTTCATCCAACAATATAAATATGTTTAAAAACACATTTTCAATTTTTTACAAAAAAAAAAGAAAAAAAAGAAAAAAAAAAGTCGGGGGGGGGGGGGGGGGGGAATTAATAACACTTTACTTGTTAAATTTAAATAAATTATATAGACTTAAGCTTGTGGTCCACTGGGCATGTCTTATTCAGTTAAGCGTGCCTAGTGGAGAGTAGTACCGGTTTGGGTGACCAAACCGGGAAGTCCTCCCTTGTGGACCACTGCCCTGTCGGTACGATTTCAAAGTCCTTCAATGAAGGTTTCAACCCACCAGGGTTCGAATCTGGAGAAGGCAGGGTTTACTTCAATTTAAGTGTCGTGCCTTCGGGCGGCTTAAGTTGAAGGTTTTCCCCCCATCGGGTTTCAAATTGAACATGGGTTTCCCTTGAAAGAAAGTAACCGTTCAAAAAAAAAAGTAAATTTATCAGTGTACATGTTTTTTTTAATAACTTTGTAAAATTTTATAAATACGCTCTGCAATTTATTCCCCACATATATATATATATATATATATATATATATATATATATATATATATATATATATAAAGCACACATATGTGTTTTTGTTAGTTATAAATATTATTAAAATTATATATTAAATTAATGTATATAAACGAAATTATAAATATAAAAATAAAAGCACGAATTACCGTGATATGTAAATGATTACACGAGATTATACATATATGAACGACTCATTATTTTTGTTGGATCGATGTACTCTGACCAAACTTAACTATAACTTGTAATGGTCTTAGTAATCTTGAATAACTCAAAACTACTAACAATGAAACACTGATATAACTTTGTAAAGTATGCGGAATCTACTAACACAAAGCTAAGAAGAACTTTGAATTATTATATTAAAACCAACTTTGAACCTGCTTCTCTATACAGATTCACTAAAAATCCCTAACTCTCTAATATCGAACTTGCTAATACTTGTTTTTCTGAAATCGTATTCTAACTCAAAAACTCATACACTCATACGTCTAATACCATCCTAAGGCTCCTTTTATAGACATAAAGAAAACCTTAAGTCGGTTTACAATACTTGAACGACAAGTAAACTATCCCTAACTAATTCTAGAATATTCTGATAATATTACATAACAATCCTTAAACAATATTGCATATCAGTCCTTATTCTTTAGAAGTACTTTGAATATTCTCCATGCACGAGCAGTACTTTGACCTTCTACAACACTTTGATCTTTGAGCAGTACTTAACAATCCTCCCCTAACTTGAATTCTACTTGCTTGATTTCAAGTTTCTTTGTTATCATTTTAATCTTCAACATCTTTATCTTCAAGGAAAATTGTGTCTTTAACTTCTATCTGACTTGTGTGTCAAAGTACTTTTATCAGCTTCAGATGATATCTTCACAGCAACAAATCTTTTCAGCAACTCAGCAGTATTTTGACAAAGTGTACATCAAATCTTTAAAGTTTCATACTATTCTCATCACTTCCATATGTGTAAACTTCTGTGAGAGGTGAATCATTGAATTTTAATGGATTTTGATGTTTCTTTACCAAAACCATTAACTCTGGAGTAGCCAATGTTTAGGTTAGAACAACCATGGTACATTGATAACCATATGATTTTAGCAAATCATCAGCTATCAACGGATTTGTTTAGTCTTTACCAAGAGCCGTTTGCTTTTCGACTAGTTAGTTCTTTTATCACAACCATGGTGAACTAATTACCATATAAATGGATTTTCCACAGCCTTTACCACAAGCCATTTTCTTGTGGGCTAGCCAACTCTTCACTTTTTCAGATATGGTGAGTTGAAACCATACAATTTTTAGTAAATTGTCAACTAAAAACGGATTTGATTATCACATCAGAGTCGTACCCTCATGATGAGTCAAACTCTTTCTTGTCTGTTAAACATGGTGAGTTGATTACCATTTGCTGTGTAGTACAAGTACTAACACCATGTGTGACTTTTCAAAACCTTTATTGATATCATCTTATGCTTTACAAAGTTTATCTTTGAAAACTTAATCAATATTAAGAAACTTTACTGGTTTTATGCAACAAGCAGTACTTTGAGAAAGTACTGTTTGTCTAGCAGTACTTTGAATAAAGTACTTTATTATTCAAAAAATATGTACATAATACAAATCATACCAGTACTTATGCAATATCATTCATCTGAAGTAGTCCACCGTATGAACAATTCAATCACCATTAATGCCACTTCGGTCGTATTCTCAACTTCTATACCATGATCCAACATTCTGACCATAATTTCCCTTATCAGAGGATATCTTCTCTTTGCAAACATATGAATCATGGTTCCATCTTCCATTTCAAGTGAGTGTACCCCTGATGACTCAAAGAATCTCCATCTTGTTATTTCCTAATTCTCTTGATCATTCCACAGAGCATCACTACTTGTTTCATTTGTCTCCCAGATGGTTATCAAATCACCCAATAAGATTAATCCCACTCTTTTTGGCTCAGTATTCTCAAAGTAATCTTGCACTTGTAGATATAAATAGTATAAATCTTCTCTATCTACCTTGTGCAATATATCCCATAGCATGTTGAATATTGTAAAACTTCCATCTTCTCTATGAAAAATGAGATAATCTCCATCAGATGCTTATACCACAGAAAATGTAGAAATCTTGGACCTCTTTTCAGCATTCTCTATCTTCTTTGGATTTTCAAAGTCCACAACTCTAAGACAGTTCCTCAGTTCATCAGTCGTATCTGCTCTCAGCATCTTGATCCTCTATGATAACTGATCATCTTGAGTTGCTCTCTTCCTCTTTAACTTTCTTTTCTCAGCTTGTTCTTTCATTAAATCATGCAACTTCTTTTCTTTCTCAGAATCCATAGGCACAAAACTATCTAACTCTCTTTTAATTGACTCTTGAACACTGTCATATAGTTCTTTCACCCGTGGATGTCTTAATCTTTGTAGATTCTTATATCCTCTGCCTTTCAGAAAACTTATCATAGAATTTCTCTCTTGAGCTTTAGACAGTGGCCTTCTTGTTTCAACAACTGTCTCTCTTGATTCCCTCAAGTAATCAGCATTCAAATCAGCTTGATACTTTCTAGCAGCTTCTTCAAAAGCTCTAAGCTGTGCCAGAGTGAACTTCTTCTTCTTCTTCTTCTTCTTTGATTCTTGCATAATCCCTTTTCCTTTATCCTTATTCAGAAGAAGCTTGTGAGACTTTAGCTTGTTCAACACCAGGAATACTTATCCCTCTTGGTCTTGACATATTAACCATAATCTCAGCAATAGTCTCATCATCACTAGCTGTATGCTCCTTTATTTCTTCTTGCTGAATTGGATTGGAAGGACCAGCTTCATCATAAAAAATCCTTGTAGAAGGTCCAATTATATCAACATTTAAGCCAACAGTACCTTGATCATCTTGATCCAAAGTACTTTGCACACCGGTACTTTGAGGATCAGTACCTTGAGTATCTATATGTTGATCAGCAGTACTTTGAATATCAGCACCTTCAACATCAGTACTTTGTGCCTTATTCTCTTCTGCAACAATTTGCTCAACTTCATCAAGTTTTCTTTCAGCAGTATCTTGAGCAATATCTTCAAAATCCATAGCATGAGCTTCTTCATATTGACCTTGAGGCACATCATCATCTTCATTCAAATTATCATTCTGATTCCTCCCCAATATAAATGATGATGACCTCTTTTTGCTCTGCTTAGATTTAGAAGCCTTCTTGGATTTCTTAGCACTTCTCATCTTTTGCTTGACCCATAATCTGTGATTTTGAACAAGTGACCAAACAAATCTCTTCAATCTCCTAAACTTGTTTCTCAATCTCTTGATCTCATCAGCTTGTGCATTAATGACCTTCCTCATCCTTCTGAATTCCCTAGTCAAAGCATAAGTATCCAGATGTCCCACACCTCCCTCATCTCCTCCAGGTTTTTGAAACCCACCTGTGGAAGTATAATCATCAGGAGATGGTGATTTATCTTGCTCTGAAGCAGTACCTTGCAGAGAAGTACTTTCCTTGGAAACAGGATGTTGAGAAGTACTTTCAATAGAAAGAGTCTTCTCCCTTGATACACGAACAGGAACAGACATAGAAGTAGTTCTTTCACTTGAAGCAACCTGCTGAGGTGAAGCAAGAGGTGGTGTTGAAGTATGTTCTGATGCAGAATGCTCAAAATGTGCAGAATCACTTTCTTCATTAGCTGCATCCCTAACTGCCTGCGCTACTTCCAATATATGAGCTGTCAAAGGTGTATTGTGGCCAGAAAACTTAACACCCTTATGAGATGGTATGTGTTAATTCACATACCTTTTCATAGCCAAATATCGACCCAAATAGACTAATTATGCTAACAAAATGCCAAAGAATTGTGTGTTTTATGTTTGTGAACGTGCAGGTACGGATATATCGTAAAAAGACGAAAAACAAGCAAAAACCCGGCAATAACGAGCATGAGAGTAGAAAGAGTCAGAAAGTCAAGCTGGAAATCATTTTGAGCTTATAAAGTCCTCAGAGATTGATATATGTGCAAAAGTGATCCTTGTGTGAAGTTTAGAGAATTGCCAAAATTGGTCCTTGCACTTTCAGAGTTAACATAATTAGTCCCTCATGGAAATTTATGAAGAAAAGGACAAAGTCAGCCCTTGGAGAATCAAAATTGTCATAATCAGTCCTTGAAAGTTATTTTGGAACATTGGCAAGTACAGTCCTCAAAGTTTCAATAATTACATAAAAGGTCCTTGATTTTATTTGTTACAAAAATCTGAATTACCAAATCATTTATCCAATCCAATATAATATCAAGCCCAAGTTAAAAGCAAAAGCCCAATCTCATTTCCCCATTTATCCAAGCCCATACCGGCCACGGTCAAAGTATTACACCAGGTCAAAAGGTCAACAAGAAGGGTCAAACACAAGTAATAAATATTACCCTGCTTATATTCATCCCCAATTCCATTTTACCCAGTCCCCATGAACCCTAACCCTCCCAATCAAAATAATTACCGTAATTAAGGGTATAGATGTCAAATCAAGAGGGTTTCTAGAAGATTGTGTGATGTCAGGAGTGTATCAGAAGCAAAGAAGCACACGGGGGGCTACGTGGCAGAAGACCATTGGTTGGAACGCGTCACAAATATGATCAAAGGGCTTATATTTGATGGGAAATGATTGGATAGTGATCTAAGGGTGTTCAGAGGCTTCAAACAAGCACAACTCACACGGATTGCCAGCTTGACAATCCGTGAGCTCACCTCACTCCTCTCCTATATATAGAGGTCATTTGTAGCTATTTTAGTGTGTAGAAAATTAGTAGCGAAGCTCTGTCAAAATGTTTTTAGATTGTAATTAGATTAGTGATTGTAATGAAATTTTATTAGTTTTAATGAAATTCAGTTTTACTCAAATTCATATTAGCTTATTGTTCATTAATTTCAGTTAATTAGTTTCATTTACCTTATATTTAGCTTAATCTCAGTCATTTTCAGAAGTTTCATTCAGCTTAATTCAATCTATCATTTAAATTCAGTCATAATTTCAAGCATAAACATAAAAATCAGAAAATAAGAAAAAAATAAAAAATATGTTTTCATTTTGTTGAATCAGTTCTCAAACAAGTTTAATTAGTTTTATAAAAATAGAATAAGCTTTGTAGAACTTAGTATAATGATGTGCTATTTGTTAGTGCAAGTTTTAAATTTATATGGATGAGTTACCAAATCTAGAAACAACACATACGAGCAAGTGTACTCGTCCGTTATAGCAAGATATGATGGTAAGTCGGGATCGTTCGCAGGGATTTGTGAGTGAATCGAAATATAAGACTAAAAGTAAATCTCTAATGTACGCAAATAAGATAATAAGCAAATTCAATAAATTAAAAACTACACTTGTTTAGACTACTTTTCTACTTAATGACACACATGATTGTGATAACTTTTGATAACATATTGGTTGAGATAATTAGATGGTGATCTAATCTATTGTTTCTACAAGTTAAACCTTCGTCAAGATTTTAGTTCATAAAAACAAGCTTTAGGTGTAAACCAATCAATTCAAGATCTATCCAAGGTTCATAAGGTATGATGGATATCTTAAACACAAGACAAACTTTTATTACAAATCAAATACTCTTAGGAAATGGTCAATACAAAAGGTAACCTCTTCATAGACAAAAAGGTCACAATTGTTTATAAACATTTAAACTTTCGTCCTACTAAAAGTTTACAAACAATCCGATTTGATGTTATAAAAGCATTCTCATTACAATCATACTTCTTGTTTCTTTGTTTAGTCAAGAATAATTATGGTGAAAAACAATCATTCATAGACAAATGATTATAACTAGTTGAGTAATAACAAATCTTTCGACCTTTGAAACTATTATCAATTAGTTAACCTTGGCTAAACAAATGTCACGATGAAACTTAAGGTACAATTGGTTCTTAGGATTGACTTGAAATTGAATTAAAACATGTTATCACAATCATAACTATCACTAAGTATAAAACATCATCAAAACAAGTGTAAAAAGATTACTAGCCACTCATAGCAAACATGCAAATAAACTCAGAATATTTAACATTAGAATCCATGGTTATAAGTCTTACAATGCTTTGAAATTGATAACAAATGACAAGGTATTGATAACCTAAGCGTTGGTGATGATTTCTTGAGATTTTCGGACTCCAAATGTTGCTTCCTTGGTCCTCCAAAGTTCCTGGTTCTTTCTGCACGAATTTTCCTCCTTAGAGAGCTAGAAGATGATAATAATTGTGTGTAGTAATGAGAGTAAATGGTATCTTGAATGGTGTCTTGAATTATGCACTTTTGAGGTCCTTATAGGCTTGTCCAACACTCTTGGTAATGAATAGGGACTTAAATGCTTGAACTTGGACAGTAAGACACTAAGAAGGGCCTAGAACCATGGGACAAAAGACCAAGATTCGTGCACAAAAGTTGGCAAAAACATGCAGAAGTGGCCATCCGATCGGTTGCTGGTTGATACCGATCAGATGGAAAATGGTCATAATGGCAATCCGATCGGTTAAACTCCAACCGATCGGATGGTAGATCCTGGCTGTTTTGGACTTTGACTTTTCCTTGTGTAGTTCTTTATGCACTATCCAAACTTGATTAACTTCTGAACTTGGAACTTTGAGATGACAAAACTTAGGTTCTCATATGAATTACTTCATAGATTGGACTTTTGAGCTCGGGAATCTTCGTGTAATCGCGTATACTTTATTTTCTTCACTTTTTCTCCATTTTTCCTGCATTTGGCTACATATGCTACAAAAACATACTTTGATATGATTTAGTGGCAAAAGCATATAAAAACAACCAAATAAAATACACAAAAAACACTAATAACGCTTATAAAAACATGTTAACTTTGAGCGTTATCAAATCTCCCACACTTAAACTTTGCTTGTCCTCAAGCAAATCTAGAAGAAAAATAAATATCCACATGGTAACCAAAAATGATTAGAAAAATGTGATGCAAATCCACCAAGTACAAGTACAAGATAAGATTCATCATTTTTAAGCTTGAATGGTGAAAAATCGAGATGTTTGACAATACCCAAATGATTTTCTTGCTTGATTAACATTTCTAAACACCTCACGAAAAAAGAACGAAGTATAATTCACTCAATCACTCGTTTATTTAAGAAGTGGAGTATATATAAGAGAAATCACACTCATTGCTCAGTCATGATCTAATTATTACCATAGGCTTGTACAAGAAACAAAACTACACCGCAATGGCGTAAGCACCAAGTCTACATATCAAAGAGGTCTTTTATTCGGGTTGTAATGTAAGGCTTCGGGTTGTACCAGGCTTATGTTCAAACATCTCATACAAAAACACAATAGATTACTGGCGCGAGTTCTTGATTACTCAAAAACCGGATGGTCACTATAATATTCTTGCACTTGACATTCTCACAAAGCCATTACAATATCTATATAGATAAAGTAATTTGGTAAGGGTAGAGATATGGCATGGGAATATTTATGAAATTGGTTTTAAAGAAAAATAAAATCGAGTCTAAGTCTCATTGTTGCTAGTCACCGAACAAACCAAGAATCCGTAACTGATTATAGTTACAATCTTCCTCTTCTTCAAATATCGATACATCGATTCGCCATAACAATATTCTTCATACGTAGCACATTGGCTAACAACATATCACAAAATTTCTTTATTCACATATATAGCACATTTGCTATAATTGTCACCTTATAGTTGCGATGACTTATTATTATTATTATTATTATTATTATTATTATTATTATTATTATTATTATTATTATTATTATTATTATTATTATTATTATTATTATTATTATTATTTTGTTTTTTTTTTTTTTTTTTTGCAAATATAACTAAAAATTCCCCCACACTTCGCATAAGCATCACCACAACAATACAAATAAGAAGCTGCAGTCTCCCTCTTTGTCGGAATGGCACACACATAATTGGTGAAGTGTGGCTCACTAATAATCATCATAAACTATCCAACAACCAAGCAACTAGCAACCCACCATTTAGACTTTGACAAGGGTTAGACTAAGGTTTAAAGTGTAAAATCTTTTTGTATTTTTCTGGATATATCAAAATCGAAAAGGATGGCTCGAAGGGTGTAACTAAGGGTATCTAGCGCTAAAAATGAACGCTAACAAAAGGGTTAAAAATTGGAAATTAACTAATCAATGTGACTAGCTTAATGTCAATAATGAAGGCTATTTGGTTAAAATCCTAAGGTTGCCTCTTATCACGTATGTATACTTATATTACAAAAATGTCATCTCACAACGGTCTCGTAATGATTTACAAGTACAAATTATAGAATAAATAAAATCACCGGCACACTCATAACAAAAGATTCAAGCATAAAAGATGTATGCTAGATATGAAATAGGCTCAAATCCTCACAATTTAGTGGAAATGGTTATAATATGCGCTAGCAAATGTTATCGATCCCAGAATGGATTGCAATATTAATCGGGACACATCTCAAATTATTCAAAAATTACTAATCTTTACCAGTGGATTGATCCAGTTATTCTAATATATTATTCCTAAAAGTGTGAAAACAACTAGATTATAAGGACAAACAAAATTTAAAAATTTAAATTGATATTAGACTTAATTTCTATTTTACCTACTCAACCCCCCCCCCCCCCCACACTTAAGTTGAACATTGTCCTCAATGTGATAAACGAAAAAATATGAAAGTAGGGAAAATGAGAAAATAAACCATTATATTCGGTGTTATGTTTCTATCCAATCTTCTGATTCTTGCAATCAACACCGCATTATTAGAAACAAAAACAAACAAACAAAAAGCATTGCAGTTTTATTCAAATTAGTGGCACACCCCCACACTTAAGTTCGACCAAGTGGTAAAACTTTGGGGTATAAACACTGAAAAATAAAATAAAAATAAAAATAAAAATAAACACACGGGTTGCCTCCCGAGAAGCGCTTGTTTTATTAACGAGTCCTCAGCCGGACTCAAACTTCGAAATAGCTTATGAAGTTTTAGTGTTATGTTTCCTTTTAGGGATATACAACACATTTCCTATCGCAATTCCCTCTCCTGTTTCATCTATATTTTCCAATTTAACATTTTCCCATGCTCTAGGAAGAGCATCATAGATAAAACCATTACTGTGTACCCAAGGAACCATTTCCTTGTGTGGAGCCATGAATGTAATAACTTCATATTCAAATTCGGATGAAATTTCTTCATTAGAAATCACGTTTAATTGCTCTTTATCATAATAGAGTTTAATTCGGTGCCCATTTACAATGAAACTTCCACCATGTTAGTCATAAAGTTCAACATAACCCGATGGAAATCTATGTTTCACTACATATGGTCCAAACCATTTTGGCTTGAGTTTTGGAGCTTTAAACTTGTATTTCATATTGAAGAACAGAACTTTATCACCAGCTTTGAATTGTTTTCGAATTCTCAGCTTTCTATCATGGTATGCTTTGGTTCTTGCTTTATATAGCTTGGAGTTTTCATAAGCTTGGAGTCTTAACTCATCAAGTTCATGTAATTGCAAAAATCTCTTTTCTCCAGCTATTTTTAGATCAGGATTACAGCTTCTTAACGCCCAGTAAGCACGGTGTTCAAGTTCGAACGGTAGATGACATGTTTTCCCATACAAGAGTCTGTATGGTGTCGTACCAATTGGTGTCTTATATACCGTACGAAATGCCCATAGAGCGTCATCTAATTTCCTTGACCAAACGGAAGGATTGTCTTTAACCGTTTTTTCAAGTATTCTTTTTATAGCTCTATTGGTATTTTCGACTTGACCACTAGTTTGTGGATGATAAGCTGTAGCAAAACGATGATGAACTCCATACCGTTTCATTACTTTCTCCATTTGTTTATTACAAAAATGGGATCCTCTATCACTTATTAAAGCTTTAGGAATTCCATAGCGGGCAAAAAGCTTTTTGAGAAAGTTGACAACAACTCGTGCACCGTTAGTAGGAAGAGCTTCAGCTTCAACCCATTTGGAAACATAATCGATTGCAACGAGGATATATTCATATTTGTGTGATTTAGGGAAAGATCCCATAAAATCAATTCCCCAAATGTCGAATATTTCACAGACTTGAATGCTCTTTTGAGGCATTTCGTCTCTTCGAGAAAGGTTACCGGATTTTTGGCACGCATCACAGTTTTGAACAAGAGTATACGCTTCTTTGAAAATTGTAGGCCAATAGAATCCAGCATCAAAAACTTTTCTAGCTGTAATGGAAGGACCATAATGTCCCCCAGTTGGGCCATGATGACATTCATCAAGAATTCTTCTTGTTTCTGCACCCGAAACACATCTTCGTATCATTCCATCCTTACACATCTTAAAAAGGTAAGGTTTCTCCCAATAATAGTGTTTTAGTTCTGAAAAGAACTTACTACGTTGGTAGTGACTCATCCCTTTTTTAAGAATATCTCCTGCAAGATAATTTGCGTAATTTACAAACCATGGTATTTCCTCATCATCATCTTTATCTATCGTCATGGGAGTTTCTTCTGGAAAATAATCATTAATTTCATTTTCTTTTAATTCTTCCAAATTCGGATTCTCGAGACGTGATAAATGATCTGCTGCAAGATTTTCTGCTCATTTCTTATCTTTTATTTCGATATCAAATTATTGCAGTAATAAAATCCATCTGATAAGACGCGGTTTTTCATCTTGTTTGTTAAACAGATATTTGAGTGCGGAATGATCGGTAAAAACTATCGTTTTTGAAAGCACGAGATAAGATCTGAATTTTTCGAATAAAAAAAATACGGCTAATAATTCTTTCTCCGTAACTGTATAGTTTTGTTGAGCATTGTTGAGTGTTTTACTAGCAAAGTATATAGGACGAAAATGTTTTCCTTCACGTTGTCCTAAAATAACTCCAACAGCGAAATCGCTTGCATCACACATGATTTCAAATGGTAGTGACCAATTAAGTGCAACCATAATTGGGGCACTAGTCAATTGACTTTTCAATGTTTCGAAAGCTTTAATGCAGTCAGCATTGAAATCAAATACAGAATCCTTTTCTAAAAATTTAGTCATAGGACGTGATATTTTTGAAAAATCTTTGATAAATCGGCGGTAAAAACCGGCATGTCCTAGAAAACTTCTAACGGCTTTAACATTAGTTGGTGGTGGTAATTTGGTGATAACATCTATTTTAGCTTTGTCTACTTCCATCCCTGAACTTGATATCTTGTGTCCTAAAACAATTCCTTCAGTTACCATGAAATGACATTTTTCCCAATTAAGAACTAGATGTGCAGCTTCACATCTCTCAAGCATTTTATCGAGATTGGAAAGACAAGTTTCAAAAGAATTACCAAAAACTGAAAAGTCATCCATGAAAACTTCCATAGATGTTTCAAGCATGTCTTGAAATATTGCGATCATACACCTCTGAAAAGTTGCAGGTGCATTACATAGACCAAAAGGCATACGCCGGTAAGCGTAGGTTCTAAAAGGACATGTAAATGTGGTTTTCTCTTGATCGGCTGGATCGATAGGAATTTGGAAATATCCCGAAAAACCATCAAGGAAGCAAAAGTATTTTTTTCCTGCTAATCTTTCGAGCATCTGATCCATGAAGGGTAAAGGAAAATGATCTTTCCTGGTGGCTTTGTTAAGTTTTCTGTAATCAATACATACTCGCCATCCAGTGACAGTTCTAGTAGGAACTAATTCATTCCTTTCGTTTGTCACTACAGTCATTCCTCCTTTCTTTGGAACACAATGAACAAAACTCACCCATGGGCTATCCTCGATAGGATAAATAATTCCTGCGTCAAGAAGTTTGATGATTTCCTTCTTAACAACTTCTTTCATATTCGGGTTGAGTCGACGTTGTCTTTCTACAACGGGTTTAGTACCTTCTTCACAATTGATTTTGTGTTTGAAAAAATCTGGACTAATTCCTGGAATGTCAGAAGTTTTCCACGCAAAAGCGCGTTTATGCTTCCTAAGAACAGAAACGAGTCTTTCTTTTTGATTTGTTTCGAGCAACGATGATACGACTACTGGAAGAAGTGAATTTTCTTCTAAGTAAGCATATTCGAGATTATTGGGATGGGTTTTGAGTTCCAAATCAGTGGGTGGTTCTTCTAGAGATGATTTGATTTTCAATTGATCTTTCTTAGTGATATCTTCAAATTTCTCTTCTTCCTTTTCTTCTAATTTTATTTCCATGAATTCCTCAAATTCTTTAATAGAATCTGTTTCACTAATCTTTTCTGAAGTAGTCATGAATGGTTTCGAATCGTCAAGTAATGCATCCAATTCTTCTTCAGTGACTTCATCAATTACATCGATGTTATAACATGTGTCATCACTGGAATTTGGATATTTCATTGCTTTATCGATTAAGAATGTGATTCGATCTTCTCCTACTCCAAGATTTAGTTCTTTACCTTTAACTTTAATCATTGCATCAGCAGTGTTTAAGAAAGGTCTTCCTAAGATTAAGGGTACTCGACTATCTTCCTCCATTTCTAAAATGACAAAATCCACAGGAAAAACAAATTTACCAACTTGAACAAGCATATTTTCAGCAACCCCAACAGGATATTGGTATGTATGATTGGCTAATATTATACTCATCTTAGTAGGTTTCAATGTATTGATGGAAAGTTTAGAATACAACGAATAGGGCATCAAATTGATACTCGTACCTAAATCGGCTAAAGCATCACATGTGATGTTTTTTCCTAATGTACATGGTATAAGAAAACTTCCAGGATCTCCAAGTTTTGGTGGAATTTTGTTTTGAATTATAGCAGAGCATTCTTCACTAAGAACGGTAGCGGAAATTTGTTCTAACTTGTTTCGATTATTAAGAAGTTCTTTAAAAAATTTCCCATAATTGGGCATTCCCGCTAGAACATTAACGAGTGGTACGTTAATTCTAACTTCTTTGATCATTTCTAAAAACTTCTTATTTCGCTCATCTCTTTTCTCTTTTCTTAGGGCTTGTGGATATGGTATTTTCGGTGTATAAGGCTTTATTGGTGGGACAGTTGGTTTTTGGGTTGGTTCTTCTTTAACTGCTTTTTCTTCAGCTTCTTCCTCCTCATCTTGAATAAGAGTGTTATCAGTAGGAATGGGTGGTGGATCATATGAGAGACCACTTCGAGTGAATACAACATTGATATGCTCATTTCTGTTTTGTGGTGGACGATAATTCTTATCGTTTGATCCAGACGGTTTTGGATTGGATTGGGTGTTACTTGGTAATGTGCCAGAAATTCGAGAAGAAAATTGATCAGAAAGTCTACCAAATTTTTGTTCAAGATCCTGGATAGAAGCTTGATGATTTTTTTGACCTTGCTCAACTTTGATTTTGAGATTAAAAAATTAAGTTTTTACAAACTCATTTGCGGTTCTTTGAGCATTTACGAATTCTCGCATCATTTTTTCGAAATCAGATTCTTCCTTTTTATCTGAATTTGTTGGGTTTGGATTGTCTGTTCGAGGTTGAAAATCACGGTTATTATCCCTTTGTTGGCGATCTTGCCAATTTCCAGAACTTCTTCCGTAATAATTACCACGAAAACCTCTTCCACGATATCCTCCTTGGACATAATTGGCTTCCCCTTCATTGGGTCTATTCATAGGTTGGTCATTACACTCGGATGATGTGTGATTTCCTCCATAATTATTACAGCCATCTCGCATTTCTTTCATTTCTCCTTTTATATCTTTGTATTGCGAGTCCATTTTAGAAGACAAGGCTTCTATTTTGTCCATGAGTTTTGAATTATCTGAAATTTCAGCAAAAGCAACGGTTTTCCGTATGGGTTTGGTTTTGGAATCTTTTGACCAATCGAGTTTAAGAAGTACTCGATCTTCAAGAAGTTGATATGCCTCGTTAGGTGTTTTGTAAAGGAAAATTCCTCCGGCATCAAGGATTGCTTAAGATGCTTCATCAAGACCATGATAAAAGATTTAAATTATTGTTCCTCGTCCTAAATTATGTCCATGACAACTTCGAAGCAAATCTTTCATGCGAAGCAAGCTTCAACAAGAGATTCATTAGGATTTTGTGAAAAAGTACAGATTTCTCCTATTAGTCTATCATACATGGCAGGTGGAAAGAATCGGCTTACAAAAGCTTGCCTCATCTCCTCCCAAGTATTAATAGTTCCTGGGGTTAATTCGTTATACCATACTTTGGCATCTCCGGCGAGTGATGATGGAAAAAGTTTGAGCTTGATAGCATCGACATTAGTATCTCCATAACGAAACATGCCACAAATTTCAATGAATTCGGCATTGTGTTTATGCGGATCGGCCCGCGAACGGCCATCGAATTGACGGTCTTTGATCATAGAAAGATGGTGACCTTTAACGGTAAAGTTTTCACCAAGGTCGGCGACAACAATAGCAGCTCCAGGAGTGGGTGCTACGGTTCTATTGGCGGCCCACATGGGTTGATCGTCAGCCATGGGTATTGGTTCAAAAAGATTAGAAATCGGGTGTTCTTCGGAAAGATTATCAAACCAATTAAGAATAGTTGAAGATCTCTTCTTACGAAACAAACTTTCGGGATCGGATAAAGGTGTACTAAGCTTTTTAGTAGTAGAACGAGTGTTCATACAACTATCAAGAGAATCGAGTCAATTACCTAAACAAAAGAACAAGAAAATAAAAAAAAAAAAAAAAAAAAAAAAAAAAAAAAAAAAAAAACAGAAAAATCTATCCGAATCGGTTGGAAACCAAACCGATCGGATGGACGCTACGGTAAAATTAAAAATATGGGAAACCGATCGGCTGGAAGTCAATCCGATCGGATGGATGCTACGGATTTTTTTTTTTTTTTTTTTTTTTTTTTTTTTTAGAAAACGAACACGAAAAGAAACGAACTTTTAAAACTTAAAGAAACACGATCAAAATCCCCGGCAGCGGCGCCAAAAACTTGATGTGCTATTTGTTAGTGCAAGTTTTAAATTTATAAGGATGAGTTACCAAATCTAGAAACAACACATACGAGCAAGTGTACTCGTCCGTTATAGCAAGATATGATGGTAAGTCGGGATCGTTCGCAGGGATTTGTGAGTGAATCGAAATATAAGTCTAAAAGTAAATCTCTAATGTACGCAAATAAGATAATAAGCAAATTCAATAAATTAAAAACTACACTTGTTTAGACTAGTTTTCTACTTAATGACACACATGATTGTGATAACTTTTGATAACATGTTGGTTGAGATAATTAGATGGTGATCTAATCTATTGTTTCTACAAGTTAAACCTTCGTCAAGATTTTAGTTCATAAAAACAAGCTTTAGGTGTAAACCAATCAATTCAAGATCTATCCAAGGTTCATAAGGTATGGTGGATATCTTAAACACAAGACAAACTTTTATTACAAATCAAATACTCTTAGGAAATGGTCAATACAAAAGGTAACCTCTTCATAGACAAAAAGGTCACAATTGTTTATAAACATTTAAACTTTCGTCCTACTAAAAGTTTACAAACAATCCGATTTGATGTTATAAAAGCATTCTCATTACAATCATACTTCTTGTTTCTTTGTTTAGTCAAGAATAATTATGGTGAAAAACAATCATTCATAGACAAATGATTATAACTAGTTGAGTAATAACAAATCTTTCGACCTTTGAAACTATTATCAATTAGTTAACCTTGGCTAAACAAATGTCATGATGAAACTTAAGGTACAATTGGTTCTTAGGATTGACTTGAAATTGAATTAAAACATGTTATCACAATCATAACTATCACTAAGTATAAAACATCATCAAAACAAGTGTAAAAAGATTACTAGCCACTTATAGCAAACATGCAAATAAACTCAGAATATTTAACATTAGAATCCATGGTTATAAGTCTTACAGTGCTTTGAAATTGATAACAAACGACAAAGTATTGATAACCTAAGCGTTGGTGATGATTTTTTGAGATTTTCGGACTCCAAATGTTGCTTCCTTGGTCCTCCAAAGTTCCTGGTTCTTTCTGCACGAATTTTCCTCCTTAGAGAGCTAGAAGATGATAATAATTGTGTGTAGTAATGAGAGTAAATGGTATCTTGAATGGTGTCATGAATTATACACTTTTGAGGTCCTTATAGGCTTGTCCAACACTCTTGGTAATGAATAGGGACTTAAATGCCTGAACTTGGACAGTAAGACACTAAGAAGGGCCTAGAACCATGGGACAAAAGTCCAAGATTCATGCACAAAAGTTGGCAAAAACATGCAGAAGTGGCCATCCGATTGGTTGCGGGTTGATACCGATCGGATGGAAAATGGTCATAATGGCAATCCGATCGGTTAAACTCCAACCGATCGGATGGTAGATCCTGGCTGTTTTGGACTTTGACTTTTCCTTGTGTAGTTCTTTATGCACTATCCAAACTTGATTAACTTCTGAACTTGGAACTTTGAGATGACAAAACTTAGGTTCTCTTATGAATTACTTCATAGATTGGACTTTTGAGCTCGGGAATCTTCGTTTAATCGCGTATACTTTATTTTCTTCACTTTTTCTCCATTTTTCCTGCATTTGGCTACATATGCTACAAAAACATATTTTGATACGATTTAGTGGCAAAAGCATATAAAACAACCAAATAAAATACACAAAAACACTAATAACGCTTATAAAAACATGTTAACTTTGAGCGTTATCATATAATCTGTTTTCATGCAAAAGCTCTAATTCTCAAAATCAGTTAACACAAGTCAACTGTGAGTTGAAGCCTTAAATCTGTGGTATAATTGGATAAGTTGGATAGAAAAGGAAGGTCCTGCCTATCCTAGAGATAGGCAAGCTAAGTGAACCTCCTCTGTTTTGCTTAGGAGGAAGAGAATTGTAAGTGAATTCCCTGATTTGAAATGAAAGTACAGTTTCATTGAGATATTATTGCTGATGTTGTTGTTTTAAGCTTTGATTGTTACTGATTAAATCTGAGTTTCATATTAGTCGTAGGTTTGTTTTGATAGTTAGAGTAGCTTATTGATTGTTATTGTCATATCTGTTAGAATATAGTTTGCTGGATTTATTGATTTGAAGTAGATCTATGATCTGTCTCTTCTATTAGATCTAGTTGATTTTGATTGATAATCTGTAATTCATACAGTGATTTATAGTTGATTGAACTTTTGGAATAAGATTTGTTGTGTGTATCATAGAGTTGTAGCACTACTGTCACTTTTAAGGAGTGTTTGGATGAGTTTATTTGATGAGAAATTGAGTTAGTAAGTTGGATATTTTCTGCACCATTAGTTTATTTAGGAAGTAGAGTTATAACTGCATTAAATCAGTAGGTCTTTCATTTAAAAGTAGAAATTAGTTTTAAATTAGTATAGATATTCGAATTTTTGAAAACAGTTAGAGATATTGGTTTAATAGTTGCATAATAGTTTATAGATACTTAATCTAGTTTAAAATTAGCTAAATTCAACAATTTAAGAGTAGAATTTAGCTGCTTAATTTGAAATTGGTCAAACTAGTGTAAGTTTCAAAATAGTCAACTGTTTCATTAAGTTTTGTGTCCACAGGCTACTGAACTTGGTTTATTTTAGAGTAGTTTACATAAGAATTTGGTCATAATTCTACTTGAACTTGCTTCTCAATATAGCAGTTGAGATTTTGCCCCATTTTGATTGCACTGTATTGCTTAATAGAAGTGCTTATTGAACCTGTTAATAAGCTCCTTTGAGACAAATTTCTGTTTGAAATTAGGACTGCTATTGATCAATTGAGCTTGCATTAGTGATTTGAGATTGATTCTGAGCTTCATCTGAGTAGATTTAGTGCTGTGTATCATTGCTTTGCTACTGTTTCAGTCTGTGCTTATTTCTACTTAATAAGTGAGCTTAATATTTGAGCTTATTGCTTATTGTTGTGATTTGTGGAGTTTTGAGATTGAATTGGATCACAATTTTTGCATATCTGAGCATAATATCATTGTGTTTAGAGTTTCATCCATTTTGGTTCACAAGTGCTTAAAAATAAGCACTTGTGAATAAGCAGTTTGCATAAATAAGCACTTAAACAGCTTAATTTCATTCCAATTTTTTTCTCCAAGTTCTTTTTATTATTTTTGATTTTCTGGAATTTTTCCAGAATTTTCCTATTAGTTTTAGTATTTTTCTTAATTTTCCTTTGATTTTAGTCGTTTTTAAATAGTTTTTAATAAACAAAAATTCATAAAATTTCAGAAAAAGCTGTGAAAAATACAGAAATAGTTTAGGAAATTCTTTTATAAAATTTTAGATTTTTCAAAATTAAATTTTCATTTTTCCTCTTTATTTTTCTATTTTCTTCCATTTTTAATTCATTTAAAATTACAAAAATCAAAATAAATTCATAGAAAATAAAAGAAAAAAATAATAATTTTCTTTTTCTGGAAATTCATTTTAGTAGTTTAAGATTTTTAGAAAATTATTTCACGTTTGTAGGATCATTTTTCGTTAAAAGTTACGTTTTAATAAACGCGTTCGCATTTCCGTTTTTACGTTTTAGACTTTGGTGCATATCTAGCTTGTACTTTTTGCATAATTCATCTTTGATTGTTAATACTTGAATTACCTGATCACTATTTTCTTCTTAACCACTTTTCAATTCACGATTTTCACGAATCAATATTCTTGATTCCATTCACCTTCAGTCGGATACGACTCGGGTGATCCGTATTTCACGCGGATCATTTCGATAATATACTACTATACTATAATAAGTTGATTTTCACACAATCATGAGACATAAAAGTGAACACCTTGTGTGGAAGTACAACAGTAGGTATATAATCTTGAGGTTTTGGAACACCCTCAAGTGGTCTTTCTAAGAACAACTGAACAAACCTAGGATACATCAAAAATGGTGAACCAGCTTTGATGTGAGCAAGCATACCATCAAGTATCATATAGGAGAAGTTAAATTGTTGATTGGTAGCTAACCCAACTAATGCAGAGGCTATGTTATGACCAAATTGATCCCAAGAAGTACTTTTGGGACTTAGATAATGAAGCAAAACATGGATAAGGTACTTCCAATGAGGACTAACTAAAGCTTTTTGAAAAGTAAGCTTATTGAGAACACCTTCATAGCCTATCTCTCTAAGTTCAGCCCAAATAACTTGTTTATCGAAAAGAACAGTACCTTCTTCATCATCAAACTGTAAGACCTCCCTGATTGTGGATTCAGTGATACGAATAGGCCTTCCCACAACTGTAGCATGAATAACATCTTCTCCTTCTTCCAAAGAAGACTTAGCCGTAGCCCAAAACTCTTGAATCCAGGGACCAATGATTTCTGGATTGACCAAAAGTGAGTAATTGATAGATGACACAGTAAGAAAATCAATGATTCCATGAAAATCAACATGCTTTTGCGTCTTCTCCAAGTTGGCAATCATGTTGTGTTTGCTAATGGTTGGACGGTTTGCCATTGTATGTGTTTGTGAAAAAGAATGATGATCGATGATGGATTGATAGTTTTTGAATGAATGAACAAGAACAATGACGATGGTATATAAAGAGGGAAAAGATAATCTCAAGGAAGGATAATATACAAAAAATCACGGTTAATTAATTATTTTACCGTTATTTTCGGAATTTATCTTCCCCATATCTTTCGTCACGTTGTTACCCCCGTATTTCTGACCATTGGAATAGTATCCTGACACGTCAGTACTTCCCATGAAGTGCCAAACAGTACTTTCCATAGAATATGGAGCAGTACTTTCATTCAAACAAGAAGCAGTACTTTGGATAAAAGTACTTTCCACCAAAATATCTTTTGAAAGTCAACCCGAGATAATAAATACCTTCCATATTTACTCCACAAAGCTACCAAAACAAGTAGTTGTTAATATCCTTCATAAATAACCCTTGGGCTTGACTTTGCCTATAAAAAGAACTTGTAGTAACACATAACTTCATCAAAACTTTGTTCTACCATCATAGAAACCCTAGTATCATTATGAGCCACTTTCCACAAATTTACATCTCATCAGATGACTCTTCTGACTCAGAAATAAGCTACTACTCTGACTTTGATTCAGGATGGAGCGGCTATTTTCCTCCAAGTGCATCAAGCTCAACCAACCTGAAGCCTAATAAAAAGGTTTCTATTCCTGCTCCTGCTCCATCTCTATCCAGTGAGTTGCCATAGGCTCTGGAATCTGCTTTGAAGAACATGAAGTGGCCTGCCCAAAATAAGCCTGCAAGACTAGAAAGGCCTCCAAAACAAGTACTAGGTCTTGCTTGCCCAAGGAAGCAATCATCTTTTTATGACAAGAGAAAGATTGCTCAGAAGGCAAAGCATGACTATCAGGGAAAAGGAAAGAGGCCAATGGAGTAGTTGGTGTAGGATGTAGTGTGTTTAGGATTTGTGTTTGTTTGTTTGATGATGTGTCTCTATCTTGGAATGTTGAATGTAACTTTTCTTATGATGATAATGAATAAAATTACTCTTTCTGATTAATGATAAATGTAGCCTCCCCTCAAATAATGAATAGCTACTAATGCCTCCCCTCAAATGTAGCTTAATTATTGATCATTTCAATACTCACCACTAAAAAAAGTAAATCTTGAAACATCAAAGCCCTTTGTGAGTAAATCTGCTACATTATCATCTGTGTGAACTTTAACCACATTTATGAGTCTGTGCTCATAACAATCTCTGATAAAGTGATGCCTAATCTGAATATGCTTTGTCTTGGAATGATGGATAGGATTCTTCACAATACAAATTGTACTCTCATTATCAATGTTGATAGGAGTGTTCTTGAAGTTGAATCCATAGTCTAAAAGTTGATTTTGCAACCAAAGTACTTGAGCACAACAACTTGCAACAGCCACATATTCTACTTCTGTGGAAGATGTTGCTGCAATTGTTTGCTTCTTGCATTGCCATGAAACTAATCTTCTTCCAAGATATTGACATCCTCCAGTGGTTGATCTTTTGTCATAATTGTCACTAGCATAATCATTGTATGACAAGGCTTCCAAATGAAAAGGAGACTCCCTAGGATACCACAATCCTAGCTTAGGTTGTTGCCTAAGATACCTAAAAATCCTCTTGATTGCATTCAGATGTGAAACTTTGGGTTTGACCTGATGTCTTGCATATAAACACACAACAAAAGTAATGTCAGGTCTAGATGTAGTCAAATACATTAAACATGCAATCATGGATCTATAGAGCTTAACATCAACATCTTCCCCATCTTCATCTTTTCCCAATGGTTTGTTAGCTTCAATGGGAGTGGAGGCTGGCTTGATAGTGGTGAAGTTAAATCTCTTTAGAATGTCTGTAACATACTTATCTTGACTAATGAAAATTCCACTGCTTGATTGTTGAACTTGAAGCCCCAAAAAGAATGTTAATTCACCCATGGAACTCATTTGAAACTCTTTTTGCATAAGCTCCTCAAACTCTTTCACCATTGACTGTTTTGTAGCTCCAAAAATAATGTCATCCACATATACTTGGACAAGTATAATATCCTTTTTGTCTCTTTTGATAAACAAAGTCTTATCAATAGCACCTCTCCTGTAACCATGTTGCAATAGAAAAGTGGAGAGTCTTTCATACCAAGCTCTAGGGGCTTGATGAAGGCCATACAGAGCCTTAATAACCTTGTAGACTTTGTTTGGATGTGCAGGATCTTCAAAACCAGGAGGTTGTTTGACATAAACTTCCTCTGTGATAGTGCCATATAGAAAAGCACTCTTTACATTCATTTGATATACAGGAAAGCCCATTTATGATGCAAAAGCCAGAAACAACCTTATAGCTTCAATTCTTGCCACAGGAGCAAACACTTCATCATAGTCTACCCCTTCTTCTTGTCTATAACCTTGAGCCACTAATCTTGCTTTATTCTTGATGACATTCCCTCTTTTATCTCTTTTAACTCTGAAGACCCATTTTGTACCAATTAATCTCTTACCATCATGTAAATCACATAATACCCATACTTCTTGAAGCTTGAATTGTAAAAGTTCTTCTTACATAGCTTTAACCCAACTCTCTTTAGCTAATGCTTGAGCAACTGTCTTAGGTTCCTCTTGAGACAGAAAGCAAGCAAATAAGCACAATTGCCGATCCTTGTGATTCACCCTGTTTTGTTTGTAAACAAAGCTAAGTAAAGAAGTATGTTGCTGAGAAAGATTCTTAGCTTTTGTTCTTGTGAGCACTCTTGAGGTAGAAGGTCCAATAATCTTACTGACAGGATGATCTTTATGAATTCTCAACATAGGAGTTGGTGAAACTTTGATTGGTCCCGAAACGGTCAGATATTATTGACCAAGGTCAACAAGTCAAAGACAGCCTCGTTCCAATACTCCGGTGATAGTATAGTGTGTCCCCGGGTCGTTATGTCCCAGCGAGATTGAAATGGTGTCGTTTGAAATCGTTTATGAGTGAGTGGGACTGAGGACAGTAGCCTAGATGATATGGAATTCATTTTGCTACTGTTATTTTGGTGTTGGTAAACAGATATAATATTCACAAAAATCAGATATACACGTATATGCACAAATTCACAATTCAGATCACGTAACAGAAAAAGTGGGATTTGTTAAATTACAAACTACAGGGGGTGCTTTTGAAACTTTTTGAAACTTAAAATTAAAAGAAAAGTGAAAATGAAAATGAAATTATAAAAGTGATTAAAATATTGTTTAAATATTATTTAATTAATAAAACTATTTAAAATCTAAATTAAAACCTAATTTAAATTAACTAAAAATGACAAATGATATAAATTAAACTAAAAATTAGCAAAAATATTTTCTAAACCTTAATTTGAACTTGAAGAAAGTATAAAAAATAAAAATAAATATTTTTGTCTTTTTATGAGTTTTATATTAATTAAAAACTTTTTAACTTAATTAAACTAATTAAAATAATTTAAATTATAATTAATACTAAATTAACTTAGAAAATTATGATAAATTTTATAAAATTACTTAACCATCACAGGAATCCTACAAAATTATAAAAACCTCTAAAAATTATATTTAAAACTATTCCACTAATTAATTACCTTTTAATTAACTTAAGTCTAATTTAAATAATTAAAGTAAGAAAAATAGAAAATGAACAGTGTAAACAAAAAATATATTTTTTGAAAGTCTATTATACTATATTAGAGCTAGGAAAAATATAAAAACTAGGTTTAGATTTATAAAAACTAAATATGCTATTTAAAACTTAATATTAATTATTAATTAAGAAAACTAATATTAAATCTAATAAATACTAAATGGTAATATCAAATTCAGATAAAATTACTAAAAATACTTTAACTTAAAAGGAAATTAATAAAAATATAAAAACACCAAGTACTTAATAAAAATCTAAAAATGAAAATTAAAATTTAAATAGAATTAAATAGAAACTATCACTTAAAAATAACTTGAATTTTTTGGAGTTTTCTTTTAAAAACTTACTTTATACCTAAAAACAAACACATTTAATGAAAACAACTTTTTTGTAAATGAAAAATAAGCACTAAAGAGCTTATTTGCCTTGACAGTTGACCATAGTTGACTTTTTAAGCAAATAAGCTCAAATGAGCTTGAGTGGGACCCACAAAGGATGATTCTGGTTTAAACTAGTAAGGTGAACATGTATAAGCCAAATTAAGCACAATGGATCCACAAAATAAGCAATAGAATCAAAATAAGCACTTAACCAATCCAATTTAAACTCAGAAAAGGGACAAGGTTTGGGGTTGATTCCAAGTGGGGTCCACTGGGTCCTAGGTCAAACTAGTGGTCAATGGGAGTTCCCTGGTAGGAGGGGGGAGGGGGTTGGGAGAAACTAAAAACTAGGTGTGGGGACCATTGTGGTGGCCACAAACCACCACCAAAGGTGGTGTGGTGGCTGGGTGTCTGCTGATACAGAGCAATGGGTTGCCCTGCAGCCCTCTTTGGAGGGTTGTGGGGCCCACAAAGAAAATCTCAAAAATAAAATAACCAAGGGACCTTTGAGATGAGCTAGTAGGTTACAACATATCAAAAGTTCAAGCCCTGAATCACATCACAAAAATCTAGAAAATTATTTGAACTTTTGGAAAAACTGGATATCAAGCAACTTTGACTTTTGTGGAAAACTTAGAACTTTGAATTATCTGAGTTTTGATTGCTTCTATTACACTGATTATACTATGTTAAGCTATTAGGAGACTAACTAGAGTTGCTAGGAACATGTATAAACAAAATGGGTTGGTTTTGGACCCAACTGACCCAACAGTTAACTGTTGGGTTGGATTGGGGGTGATTTGACTTTTTTTTGCTAAATGGTTATCTATTTTATGACTTACAAGAACATTTTAGACCTAAGGTGATTAGCTCAAATAGAAAACAACAACTAAATCACACAAGAACACCTCAAAACCTTCTAAGCCAAACACTCCCTTATATGTAACTGTTTTTGGTTTTCAAAGCAAATTTACAACTAGAACATTAATCATGAAATCTAATCTTACATTAACACTAAATAAACATAAAGGAACTGAAATTAACACTAAAGTACTTAGGCTACATTAAATTACAAAGAAAAAGTGCTTACAGTTGGTTTTTCAAGTGAACTTCAAACCAAGATCATGTATATAAACTTAACCTACAGCCTCCCTGAGGCAACTAATACCCATTGCAATCCAAATCTTCATTGTTCACTGCTTCAATATTCATAAGCCATGATTTTTGATTTATTTCTTATTTATTAGATAATTTTTGGTATTTTTGCTTTCTTAACTTAAACTGAAATTTAATGTATCTAAAGGCTTATTTAAACTTTGTCAGAGCTTAAAGAAAGCTTTAGAATCCAATAACAACCAACAGAAACAACACTTAAGCTTTTTGAGATTTGTTGAAATAAGAGTAAATTGCATAAACTGAGACAGGTAATTAAACTTGAAATTGAGATTATAGAAAGTTTACATTACATTAAGGAAACAAGTTACAAGCTTTTAAAACGTAAGATTACAACTATTTTTGAAATTACACTAAAGACGATTACCTAAATACTAAACTACACTAATTTTTTTTTCTTCCCTGCTCCTCTCTTCTCTTTATAGCCTCCAATTGGTCTTGTGGGTCCCACTAGTCAAATCCTACCAATAAAAATATACATTTGATGAGTCTTGTATTACTTATTAATTTGGCGGGAAATGGGATTTTTGACCACTTGGGGTCTGTATCAGATGCCATAGGGGGGGGGGGGGGGTAAAGGTGATGGGTTCTTGGGGTGTGGAATTTGAAGGATAAGGGTGGTGGTAGCAGAGGCAAGTGGTGCAAGAGGGGGGGGGGGGGGGGAAATACCACCTGGTATTCTGGTTTGGGAGGTGAGGGTGAAGATGGTGGGAAGGGTGGGTTTGACCATGGGTTTGACCCTGGTAATAAAAACGGGGTGTTGATGGGCTGGGGAATGGTTGGGCCCAAAGGGAGGGATTGGGTTATTTTATTTTGGACTTGGATTTATTATTGGGTAATTTAGGATCCGGTTTGGTATTATAGTTTCACAAGGACTTTTTTTTTTGTAATTTTCTAAAATATAAGGACTGATCATGTAATTATTCCAAGGTTGTCACAAGGGTGTAAATTGCCAAATTGAATAGTACAAGGTCCGTAGTTGACTTTTCCATTTTATTATACCTCAGGGACTAAATCTGCCAATCCTTAAAACTTTAAGGGCCAAATGTGAAAATTCACCAAACTTTCTAACCAAGGACCAAACCTGCCATAAGAGATTAGTATAAGGACAAAATTTGTTTTTCTCAAAGTTTTAATATCCCAGGGACCATTTTTGATAATTTTCAAAGTTCAGGGACTAAACTTGACATTTTGTGAAACTTTGCACCAAAGTACTAATTGTGTAACTTTTTGATTTAAAAGGACCTTTGGTGACTTTTTCAAGTTTTTAGAACAACCAGGGACTAGATTTGACAATTTTTGAAAGTTGAGGGACTGAAACTGCCAATTATGCAAACTTTGTACGTTTTTCATCTGTTTTTGATATTTTTGCATTTGAAACATGTAAAACACTTTTCTGGGATATTTTCACTATTTTGATTCAATATTGAGTGTTTTTAGATGTTTTGGCAGCTCAGAAAAGGTAAAAATGATGAGTATTTACACACTCATCAATCCCCCACACTAAAACATTGCTAGTCCCTAGCAATCTTTTGAGAAAAACCTGATGGATTTGAAAATCTCTTTACCAAAAGCCATCACTTCTGGAGTAGCCAGGTGTAAGAACTGTGGCACACCTGATAACCGTGTGATTTTGAGCAAACCACCAGCTGTCAACGGATTTGATTAGTCTTTACCAAAAGCCGTTTGCTTCTGGACTAGCCAACTCTTGATGGAATAGTCAACATCTTGGTGAGCTGATTACCAATTATGGATTTTCCACTGCCTTTACCACAAGCCATAATCTTGTGGGCTAGCCAACTCATTTGCTTATGAGGATATGGGGAGTTGAGGAATAATACAATTTTTGGAAAATTTCAAGCCATCAACGGGTTTGAGATGTCTTTACCAAGAGCCGTTTGCTCCTGGACTAGCCAATCCCTTTTGTCGGTTAGACAAGGCGGACTGATAACCACAAAAATTTTGAACTTTAGTGAAAAAAATTTAAAATTTTTGGTCAAAAACGGGGGTATTAGATAGTAAAATGTGATAAAATTCGCTAGAATAGCGAATACCCCCCCCCCCCCCCCCCCCCCCCCACTAAGGATGAATATTGTCCTCAATATTCAAAGTCCCGGCTATTATGCCGACTCTTTGAACGTAAAAGGGCAACATTACAAGCTAAGCGTGGAAAACACGATTTTGTATTTTCACTTTTGTAATCGTAGCATGGGGGACTCCCCCACACTTAGGGTGAAAACCCTATAAGCATGCTACTGTTTTTGTTTACCGAGTCGCTAGCTTGACTCGACCTCGAATTCATTAGTCCTTGGGGAAGCATGATGTGGAAGAAATAATCTCCATCGGACTTTCATTCAAGATGTTTGGATAAACATTTGAAGCACGTGAAAGTTCCACACCGATGAGATATAATCCCGGCTTAAAATAATGGTACCTGAAAATGCCAGGATCAAAGATAGTGTCTTCATTCCCGAAGGAGTGAAGAACAAGAGAAGTCACCCTGTAGGTGAAGAAAAGGAAGAAAACCATGATGAAAATCATTATAGGATTTTCTTCCTCGAGAGCAGGCTCCGTAGCCTGAGTTTGGATTTCAAAGGGTAAGCTCAAAAACATCCCGGGAGGGTGGGTGGGAATTTGCAAATTCTCATGATTGAGTGCATCTCCCCCCGGGCTATCAAACTCCGGAGGAGTTATGATATGATGAGTGAGTTCACCGGAGAACTCCTCATGAAGAGAATTATTCACAAGATGTGAATCTGTGAACTCATGTTCCGAAATAAACTCATCACAATCCTCATTCTGAATATCAAAGAGTGGATTATCAGAAATCAAAGTGAATTCAGATTCGAATTCAAATAGAGGATTGGTGAGAGTAGTATTGAAAGTTTCGGGAACAAACTGATCAATATTCTCTATTGGACTGTTGGGGTCAGAAGTGAGTGACAGATCATGATTTAAGAGATTTTCAATTTCGGCTTCGGAGTCAAGGAGACCATCATCACTTCCTGTTGGAAGTGAATTGATTTTGGTGATCTCCTCAAGAAGATGATCAGCATCAATACGTGGAATTGATGCCTCAACATACTCGATGTCTCCATAAGATGCACAATCTTCGCTACAATCGGAGAAAATCTCAAATTGAGCTTTTGGACACTCAAGAAGGGAAGGTGAATCACACATATGATCAGAAGTTTCCTGTGACTCTCCTGGGATTGGGACAAGGTTCTCAGCACTAGACTTTATGAATTCGTCCGATTCCTTATTAGGAACAGTGCTGAGATGCTCATCCCCCATGATTAGAGAGTGAGTGTGAACTTCGGGTGTGATAGCAGTTGTTTGAGATGGAATCTTAACTGCTGGGATATCAACTGATGAACTTGATGAATCTTTTTAAATAATAACAATGTTATCTTCATCATCACCGTCATCATAGTCATCAAATAGAGCAGTATTGCGAATATTAGCACGTATTTTAGCTGCTCGTTGCTCAGCCAGTAATTCTTCCATACTTTTTCCAGATTCTCGTTCTTCAGCAAGTAATTCTGCCATAGTTTTCCCACGAGAATTGGGAATGAGTGGAAATTGTGGGGATGTGGATGTGTCAAAATCGGAAGGTTGACATTGAAAATCATCGTGATGACCCCCACAATATGCACAAGAAGAACTTGGAGTATGGCGGAGTGAAATATTAGCTAACTCCTCCTTAAGTTCTTTAAGTTTTTCAAGAACCTCTAAAAAGTCTTGCTGGATTTGAGGAGTTGCTTGGATCATTTGGTACTGTGGAGGTTGGTCTTGATACGAAGAGTCAAAATTGTTACAAGGAAATGGATTCCTTGTTTGACAATCAGAGCTAAAGTGTGGACCTCCACAGTAATCACAACAGTGAAACTGATGTGGTTGTGGGTTGTATGTGCTTGAGTTATAATTGTTATCAGGAAACTGCTCATAGACAAGCGTGTTTCCCGATTGACAATCAGAACTGTAATGTGAACCACCACAGTACTCACAACAGTAAAACTGTTGAGTCTCATGGTGTGGTAACTGATGGAATGAATCAGTCGTATCATGGTAGGAATAGGGATTCTGGTTATAGACAGACCCGTTTCCTGACTCTACCATGCCACAACTGGGGCAATTGCCACCATTATAAGGATTACCACACCACTGGCAAATCAGAAAGTGTGGATGAGACATAGAAAGAATCAGATGGTTTTGGAGGGTAAGAAATGGAGAATCAAAAAGGTGAGAGGGTAAAGGTGAATATTTTTAGTATTTTTGAGAAACATGTTTAGTGCACATGCACCAAAAACAATTTTTCAAAACAAAATCGAGGCAAAACCACAGTGAACTTAAACCAATAATCACAAGTGAATGGCTTCTTTGAAAAAGGTACACCACTCACAGGGATACAAAGGCAAGTTTTAATCTTTAAGTTTGGGAACTTATTATGGGTTTGTATTTATTAATTTGAAAAACTGCTTTAGGCTTATGGGTGTGTGTGCAGAAAACTTTGGGAAATATTTTTGGAACTGATTCGTTAACCGAAATCGTCCCTTTAAGATTACTCGCAGGCTGGCGAGAGGAAGTAAACAGGTTTCCTCTTCAGTTCGCAATTTAATGTCAGAACTTACCTTAAACCAACTGTTTCAAGTTGTAATCTTAAGGAAAATGAAGTAATTTAACTTCACAGTTTGTTTTGTTGTTTTTGATTTTTTTTGGTGTTGTTAACACTTCAGGAAAAGTGTTAATGAACTTTTTGATATGATTGATATTTTTACAAAAAACTTTTTACAAATTGTGTGAAATTTGTACAAGGAGGGTTTTGAAAACCACTAAACTTAAAACGATTTTTAAAACACGCAACAACCTCCCTGGCAGCGGCGCCAAATTTTGATTGGTCCCGAAACGGTCAGATATTATTGACCAAGGTCAACAAGTCAAATACAATCTCGTTCCAATACTCCGGTGATAGTATAGTGTGTCCCCGGGTCGTTATGTCCCAGCGAGATTGAAATGGTGTCGTTTGAAATCGTTTATGAGTGAGTGGGACTGAGGACAGTAGCCCAGATGATATGGAATTCATTTTGCTACTGTTATTTTGGTGTTGGTAAACAGATATAATATTCACAAAAATCAGATATACACGTATATGCACAAATTCACAATTCAGATCACGTAACAGAAAAAGTGGGATTTGTTAAATTACAAACTACAGGGGGTGCTTTTGAAACTTTTTGAAACTTAAAATTAAAAGAAAAGTGAAAATGAAAATGAAATTATAAAAGTGATTAAAATATTATTTAAATATTATTTAATTAATAAAACTATTTAAAATATAAATTAAAACCTAATTTGAATTAACTAAAAATGACAAATGATATAAATTAAACTAAAAATTAGCAAAAATATTTTCTAAACCTTAATTTGAACTTGAAGAAAGTATAAAAAATAAAAATAAATATTTTTGTCTTTTTATGAGTTTTATATTAATTAAAAACTTTTTAACTTAATTAAACTAATTAAACTAATTTAAATTATAATTAATACTAAATTAACTTAGAAAATTATGATAAAATTTATAAAATTACTTAACCATCACAGGAATCCTACAAAATTATAAAAACCTCTAAAAATTATATTTAAAACTATTCCACTAATTAATTACCTTTTAATTAACTTAAGTCTAATTTAAATAATTAAAATAAGAAAAATAGAAAATGAACAGTGTAAACTAAAAATATATTTTCTAAAAGTCTATTATACTATATTAGAGCTAGGAAAAATATAAAAACTAGGTTTAGATTTATAAAAACTAAATATGCTATTTAAAACTTAATATTAATTATTAATTAAGAAAACTAATATTAAATCTAATAAATACTAAATGGTAATATAAAATTCAGATAAAATTACTAAAAATACTTTAACTTAAAAGGAAATTAATAAAAATATAAAAACACCAAGTACTTAATAAAAATCTAAAAATGAAAATTAAAATTTAAATAGAATTAAATAGAAACTATCACTTAAAAATAACTTGAATTTTTTGGATTTTTCTTTTAAAAACTTACTTTATACCTAAAAACAAACACATTTAATGAAAACAACTTTTTTGTAAATGAAAAATAAGCACTAAAGAGCTTATTTGCCTTGACAGTTGACCATAGTTGACTTTTTAAGCAAATAAGCTCAAATGAGCTTGAGTGGGACCCACAAAGGATGATTCTGGTTTAAACTAGTAAGGTGAACATGTATAAGCCAAATTAAGCACAATGGATCCACAGAATAAGCAATAGAATCAAAATAAGCACTTAACCAATCCAATTTAAACTCAGAAAAGGGACAAGGTTTGGGGTTGATTCCAAGTGGGGTCCACTGGGTCCTAGGTCAAACTAGTGGTCAATGGGAGTTCCCTGGTAGGAGGGGGGGGGGGTTGGGAGAACCTAAAAACTAGGTGTGGGGACCATTGTGGTGGCCACAAACCACCACCAAAGGTGGTGTGGTGGCTGGGTGTCTGCTGATACAGAGCAATGGGTTGCCCTGCAGCCCTCTTTGGAGGGTTGTGGGGCCCACAAAGAAAATCTCAAAAATAAAAGAACCAAGGGACCTTTGAGATGAGCTGGTAGGTTACAACATATCAAAAGTTCAAGCCCTGAATCACATCACAAAAATCTAGAAAATTATTTGAACTTTTGGAAAAACTGGATATCAAGCAACTTTGACTTTTGTGGAAAACTTAGAACTTTGACTTATCTGAGTTTTGATTGCTTCTATTACACTGATTATACTATGTTAAGCTATTAGGAGACTAACTAAAGTTGCTAGGAACATGTATAAACAAAATGGGTTGGTTTTGGACCCAACTGACCCAACATTTAACTGTTAGGTTGGATTGGGGGTGATTTGACTTTTTTTGCTAAATGGTTATCTATTTTATGACTTACAAGAACATTTTAGACCTAAGGTGATTAGCTCAAATAGAAAACAACAACTAAATCACACAAGAACACCTCAAAACCTTCTAAGCCAAACACTCCCTTATATGTAACTGTTTTTGGTTTTCAAAGCAAATTTACAACTAGAACATTAATCATGAAATCTAATCTTACATTAACACTAAATAAACATAAAGGAAATGAAATTAACACTAAAGTACTTAGGCTACATTAAATTACAAAGAAAAAGTGCTTACAGTTGGTTTTTCAAGTGAACTTCAAACCAAGATCATGTATATAAACTTAACCTACAGCCTCCCTGAGGCAACTAATACCCATTGCAATCCAAATCTTCATTGTTCACTGCTTCAATCTTCATAAGCCATGATTTTTGATTTATTTCTTATTGATTTGATAATTTTTGGTATTTTTGCTTTCTTAACTTAAACTGAAATTTAATGTATCTAAAGGCTTATTTAAACTTTGTCAGAGCTTAAAGAAAGCTTTAGAATTCAATAACAACCAACAGAAACAACACTTAAGCTTTCTGAGATTTGTTGAAATAAGAGTAAATTGCATAAACTGAGACAGGTAATTAAACTTGAAATTGAGATTATAGAAAGTTTACATTACATTAAGGAAACAAGTTACAAGCTTTTAAAACCTAAGATTACAACTATTTTTGAAATTACACTAAAGACGATTACCTAAATACTAAACTACACTAATTTTTTTCTTTCCTGCTCCTCTCTTCTCTTTATAGCCTCCAATTGGTCTTGTGGGTCCCACTAGTCAAATCCCACCAATAAAAATATACATTTGATGAGTCTTGTCTTACTTATTAATTTGGCGGGAAATGGGATTTTTGACCACTTGGGGTCTGTATCAGATGCCATAGGGGGGGGGGGGGTAAAGGTGATGGGTTCTTGGGGTGTGGAATTTGAAGGATAAGGGTGGTGGTAGCAGAGGCAAGTGGTGCAAGAGGGGGGGGGGGGGAAATACCACCTGGTATTCTGGTTTGGGAGGTGAGGGTGAAGATGGTGGGAAGGGTGGGTTTGACCATGAGTTTGACCCTGGTAATAAAAACGGGGTGTTGATGGGCTGGGGAATGGTTGGGCCCAAAGGGAGGGATTGGGTTATTTTATTTTGGACTTGGATTTATTATTGGTTAATTTAGGATCCGGTTTGGTATTATAGTTTCACAAGGACTTTTTTTTTTTTGTAATTTTCTGAAATATAAGGACTGATCATGTAATTATTCCAAGGTTGTCACAAGGGTGTAAATTGCCAAATTGAATAGTACAAGGTCCGTAGTTGACTTTTCCATTTTATTACACCTCAGGGACTAAATCTGCCAATCCTTAAAACTTCAGGGGCCAAATGCGAAAATTCACCAAACTTTCTAACCAAGGACCAAACCTGCCATAAGAGATTAGTATAAGGACAAAATTTGTTTTTCTCAAAGTTTTAATATCCCAGGGACCATTTTTAACAATTTTCAAAGTTTAGGGATTAAACTTGACATTTTGTGAAACTTTGCACCAAAGGACTAATTGTGTAACTTTTTGATTTAAAAGGACCTTTGGTGACTTTTTCAAGTTTTTAGAACAACCAGGTACTAGATTTGACAATTTTTGAAAGTTGAGGGACTGAAACTGCCAATTATGCAAACTTTATACGTTTTTCATCTGTTTTTGATATTTTTGCATTTGAAACATGTAAAACACTTTCCTGGGATATTTTCACTATTTTGATTCAATATTGAGTGTTTTTAGATGTTTTGGCAGCTCAAAAAAGGTAAAAATGATGAGTATTTACACACTCATCAAACTTCAAGATTATCTTCCAAATTTGTGAAATCAGGGTCTTCATAGGAATCTGAGAAAATGCCTTCATTAGCCAACTCATCATCAGTATCTTCTAGGGCAGGCATGGTTGGATCATTCAAATCATCAGCATTGATCCAATTTGATGTATCTAAGACATTTGAAGTAATTTCAAATGGATCAGCATTACTTTGATGCAAAGTACTGTTTGTACCTTTACCCTTCTTCTTTTCTACCTCATAAGCTCTCCTTTGATCATCTTCATAGGATTTTGCAATAGTTTCTTGAAGAAACATCCTATTAAGTTCATCTTGGATAGCTTGGTCTTCATCAGATACTGTGGAGTTTGGTTGAACAGTACTTTGTAGTTCAACAGTACTTTGAGGTTCAACAGTACTTTGAGGTTCAAAAGTACTTTTCTTCTTATCAATGGGTTCTTTATTAGAAACATCTTCAGATCTCATATTTACTCCATGAACAATGTATTGTGATTCTTCTTCATTGTGAACAACTTGATTTTCTTCTCTAACAGGCACATAATTCATAGATGAGGCCAAGATATCAAGATCAAACATCCAATCAGGACCTTTACCCTTTTGATTTCCTTGATCTTCTAGAAATTCAACATGAAGACATTCTTGAACCTTCTTGGTAGCCCTGTTGTACACTCTGAATCCTTTGCTATTGGTACAATAACCCAATAAGTATCCTTCATCTGACTTGCCATCAAACTTTCCTAGAGTATCAACAATGTTCAAAATAGTCAGGGGACATCCAAAAGGTTTCATAAACTTAATGTTTGGTTTCTTTCCCATAAGTAACTCATAAGGTGTCTTCATATGAGGTTTTGTCACTGATACTCTATTTAATACATAACAAGCAGCACTTACAGCTTCAGCCCAAAATGGAACAGGTAATTGAGAATCTGCAAGCATTGTCCTTGCTGCTTCTATCAAAGTTCTATTCTTCCTTTCTGTAACTCCATTCTGCTGAGGAGTTCTTGCAATACTAAACTCTCTCTTAATTCCTTTCTTGGCAAATAACTCATCCATAAGCTGACTCTTGAATTCAGTCCCATTATCACATCTGATAGATCTAACCTTGAGTCTCAACTGATTTTCAATTGCTATAATAAGATCATGAATAACATCAAAGGTTTCATCTTTAAATCCCAAGAAAAAGACCCAGCTAAATCTGCTACAATCATCTGTTATAACCAAACAGTACTTCTTCTTGTTTAAACTTGCAACAGAAACAGGTCCAAACAGATCCATATGCAGCAATTCCAAAGGCTCTCTAATAGTTCTTTCTTCAATCTTTTTACATGAAGCCTTGTGTTGTTTACCCTTCTTGCAAGCCAGACATGAGTGATCATTCTTGAATGTTTTAGATGGTAAACCTCTAACTAAATTGCCTTTGACCAATTTGTTGATGTTTTTGAAATTTACATGCCCTAATCTTCTGTGCCATTGATGTGCTTCTTCCATTATTGCCCTTGCAACAAAACATGTTGCTCTTTCAGTAGGATTGATATTCTTCACATCTATGATGTACACATCATTGGTTCTTGGTGCTCTCAGCATCACCAAGTTTTCATCTTCTAACTTAAACTGACAAAAGATTGAATTTAAGCTCCTTCACATATCTAACATTCTCAAAATCAATGGATCCAGTCTTGATGGTTCCTTTGCCAGTGATTCTCCTTCCATCAGGATCATTCCCAAATGCAACTTTTCCTCCAAAATATGCTTTAAAATCTGACAAGAGCTCTTTTTCTCCTGTCATGCTTCAAGAGCAACCACTATCAATGATAAGATGGTCTTTAAGCTCCTCTTCTGGGTAGCCCTGCATAAAGATGAAAAGGGTTAGTTTCTTTTAGGAACCCAAGCCATTACTGACTTGTGTTCCCCTTGTGGAGTGACATACTCAAATTCTTTGAGTATGTAATCTCCACTATTTTTGAAAGCACTATCAAGAATTAATGTCTTTGTTTCCAAAACCTGTGATTGATTATTATCAACACTCCCTTTTTCACCCTTATTCTCTGAAAGTACTTTTTCATCCCCAGCAGTACTTTCATTCTTAACCCATTTGGTTTTAACAATTGGTTTTGGGTTCTTTGATCTAGGTACTATTTTTGAGATGTAAGGCCTTCTAGGTTTGTAAGAATTGAACGTGCTAACAGTACCTTGGTTGGGTGAGTTCCTAACAGTAATTTGAGAAGGTACTATTTTACCAGTACTTTGAAAAGTATTTCTTGAAGGTACTGGGGGTTTGGAGAATGGTCTTTTCTGGTGAGGGTACCTATAGTCTTTTGAGAAATTACTATGGTTAACCCTATGTGAATAATTCCGAGCTGGTTTATTCTCCCTTGGTCTATTCTCCCTGTGCTTATGGTTTGCAGATGTGGCCTTTGGGTATTTGCTTAAGTATTCTGAATAATAATCACAGTCCTTAATCAAATGATGAGGACTATAACATACATAATATAACTTTGGACCTATATTCCCAAATCCACTTCCAAAAGGTTTTCTATAATAAGCAGTATTTTGAAAAGATTTCCTTGTAGGTACTGTTGAATGATCAACAGTACTTTGAGAAGTTTTTGGAAGTACTGCCTGTTTTGAAAAAACTTTATCATTCCCTGAACCCTTGTTATCATCCCTAGGTTTCTCAACAGTTTCCTTTAAGGACTCAGAACTAGATTGACTTGAATTAGAATGACCTTTAAGCTTTTTCCTAAACTCTAAATTGTCTACTCCAAAACAAGAAACATCTGTCCTAGGTGGTTGGAAACTACTTGTGGGTGGAGGAACTTCATTGTATCCCTTGTCTTTCTTAAATTCAGGAGGTGTTGAACAAGGCGATTCCTCATCACTAGATGTATTTTCCTCTAAGCTTATGAATTCTGTGGAAAACTAGAAGGGGGGTTGAATAGTTTTCCCATCTTTTTCGTTTATAAAAAGTTTATTTCAAAATGTTGATTCGAATTTATTCAATTGTTTGTTTGAAAAACCTACAATTAGAGTTTAGTATGAAAACAACATATAATCAATATGATCAATTATATATATGAGCTTTTGGATTAGTTTTCCAAACTTAGTTTTATGAATGGAGCTTTGGTTGATCTTTATGTGAATACGTTTTCCTTTTAAAATCTTAAAACGTTTTGTATCAAATTATCTATCAAGTTAAACTCTATATAAGAAGTGTGAATAATAATCTATTAGACCATATCATATAATTATACACACAATCACAATATTAACTTGTAACTATAACACAATTAATCATCATGACAATATAAGCAACTATCAACACATATTTGCAAGCATAGATATAAAGCGATAAGTGCAAGAATAAATGTAAAGAGATACGAGAAAGAAAATGCAAACCGGACACGATGATTTATAGTGGTTCGGCTACAAGGACACCTTCCTTGCCCTACTCCACTCCCCGAGTCACCTACTCGAGAGTTTTCTTCACTACTCAACAAGCTCCCTTTTGGCGGAGAAAACCTTACACAACTTTTGCTTACACCAATTAACGACACTAAGCTAAATGTCGAGTTCTAATAGTAGCTAGAACCAATCTGACAACTTCAATCACTACACAACTTCTGCACGACTTCACGACTTCTTCATGGCTTCACGACTTCACGACTTCTTCACTACTTCACAACTTCTTCTATAGTTCTATACTCCACTACATATTCACACATCTACTTCTTCACAGCTACATGACTTCTCCACAATACTACTTCTTCCCACTACTTCTTACTCACTCATAAACTCACTACTAAGTAAGATCATCTTGATCTACTTATTACATATACATAACTCACAAGTTCACATAAACACTAACTAGATTCTAATACATCTTTAGCTTTATGATAGGGAGGATTCTTGTCTTGCACTTTGAGTGGTGAAGGATTGGATCACTTGAAACAAAGACTTATAATCGTATGATCAAAGGATTTAGAAAGATGTTTTGAAGGGATTGGGACTGAAAATTTTCGTGCAAAAGGTGAGGAAAAATTGCAGAAATGAACCAGTATTTATAGGCAAAAATTTCTGACAACTGTAGCGTGTCGGTCCCCTTAATTGTATGGCCGGTCCCCTTAATTATTAAGGGGGCCGCCCTACTGAAACGGTCAGAAATTTTTGTCTTTTCTGGTGAAAGTTTATTTGGTGAAAAACTAACTGATTTTGGTTAAAAATTTGAATTCATATATTTGTTATGAATTAAACATTTTCCTTTAATTACCAAAATTGTTTTTCAAAAATATATAATATGTTTATATCATTTTATAAACTTTGTAATGTTTAAATAGAATCCCTTTGATCATAAAATGTATTAGACATTTGTTTTTACATACCTTATGTGATTGTTGAGGTAAACTCGAGACGTACATATGTCGAGGCTTGTTGACGTAAGAATGCATAGATGAATTGTGATCATAAGTAACTTAAGCAGTTTACATTATATGTTGTAACTTACATCTTTGTCATCATCAAAACATAAAGAGAATGTTTAGATTAAATATCGTAATATTCATGCCAACAATCTCCCCCTTTTTGATAATTACAAACTATGTAAACTATAACTCATAGTAAAATGTATAAGTTACTTGCTTACACTTCTTCTCCCCCTTTTGTCGAAGCAAAAGGGTGCACTCTTAGACGAGACTTCAACTATGCTTGAACCCTTGAGATAGAATGTAAAAGGAGAGCTTGCATCATCGTAAGTGAAGCCTTGATCCTAACAACCTTAATGCTCCCCCTTAGTGTATGCTCAAAACTTGTTTTGGCTACCAAAGAATCGAGTGATGAAGTAATCCTTCAAACCAAAGTTAGTAGACAAGTGCACATATATATAATGATGATGATAGATATATGCATGACACTAAATAGGGGAACAATATATGAACGTATTAGGTATATGCACTAAAAATATGACACATGCAATTATTGTTTTAAAAACAACAACCTAAATCCCAAAAAAAAAAATTACCATGACCAAAGCTAAAGACATGATAATGATTAGAACCTAATGCAAAGATTCTACCGACGTATTTTGGCGAAAGATGCCAAAATATATATTCAAAAAGAGTTAAAGAAAAAAAATGAAGATGAGAATGATACGTTCTTTTAAAAATGTAGAAAAGTGAAGAAGGATGAGCGTGAATGAAAAGGGAAGGTAATGACAAAAGGTTGACAAATATGGTTTAGATTAATATATCGTTTGACAAGGGTAGATGATTGGGAATCATGGGATTTTTAGGTGTTTTGTTGGTAGACGACCGAAGATGGATATGTGAATGAGGTGGTGATGACACGACAACACTTGAAGCTTGGATATCTTCTTTGTGTTCTTCACTTGCTAGGAAGTGGAAAAGATGCATTTCATAAAGAAATTCACTTGACTTTTAGGGATTTAAGTTTTGATGGTGATGACGCACTTAGTAGAATGTAGGGAATGGTTACATGGTGGAATCTTCTAGTGAAGACGGGAAATGAGGATCAAGTGGAGATGACTAGGTGGAAGCGAAAGAGTGATGTTCAAGGAAGTGAAAGAGTGATGATACTCTTGTTGGATAATGGAGGTATATGTTTGGGTGCATGAGTGTTGGAGAGTTTAGAGGTGTAGAGTTAGGAGCGGAAGAGGTTGATTGAGGTTTTGGATGTTGTTCAAGTGAGGGTATTGGATGTGATCTAGTGAGAAGATATTCAATCCAAGTGAAGTGTTTATTGAATGTAATGGTTTAGGAGAAAGATGCAACAAGGTCAATTGTTGACATGTTTTTCAACTTGATTCAAGTTGTGGGGTGATGAAGGAGAGCTAGAGGAAAGTTGTTCCAAGTTGCATTGAGCAAGGTGTAAGGTAAGAAAAGCTCATGGGCTTCCTTGAGTTCTTCAATGAACTTCAAGTGTTTGGAGGAAGGTGATGATGGTGGAATGTGGTTGTTATTAGGGATGGATAATTGGACATGCAACATAGGAATGGCATGTGAAGTTGTAGGGTGTGGTGGTGACACTCTTGGTGGTGGAGACCAGTTTGAGCTTGGGTAATCATGAAAGCATGATATGGATGGAAGATAGGCTTCATGAGTGGATGGTGTTTTTGTTGAATGAGCATCAAGTGAAGCATTGGTGATGAGGTTTGGATTTTTGTTTTGGGATTGTGCATGCTCATCATGAGAAGAAGCATTGGTGGAACCAAGCATGGGTATTTGGCTTTGTTTGTGAGATGGGTTATTTGTATGAGTGTAAGATTTGGGTATTACAGAGATCTTAGCAACTCTTGAGAGTTTAGATCTTGGGTGTAGGAAAGGTGTGGTTTAGGAAGGTAAATTTTGAGGGCATGGAAATGGTGGATGACTCGAGATTGGTAGTATAAAGGATGATTTGGTTTTTCATTTCACATGGGTGGTTTGAGGATGTACTGAAGAAGGGTTATGAGGTTTGAGTGTAAGGCAGAAGGATATATGTGAGTGAGTGTGTTTTCCCTTCCCATTAAATTCGTGCTCATCCGGACATAGAGTTAAGCATGTAAAGGCATACAATCAAATCACATAGGAGCAAATAAACATCTAGAAACAACATATATGCGATATGCCATAAATCTAGGAATGACAGAATCTAATGAGAAGCAAAGTTCATAGGAGTAAACTAGCGTTAGGTATATTTAGGAAGAGCAATTTAATCAAGTTGGAGAATGAGTATGAGACTATTACTAGTGGTGCTCAATTCAGGCTAAACACGACTATTTTTACGGGTTACACACACCCAACTTCTCACATAGAAGCAATTCAACCGTTAGGTTAAATTGAATTTCTAGTCAATAGATTCTCTAGTAGTCATTCTCTTTTTAGAAGAAATTGAGTTCCTAAATTTACCTATCGAAGAGTACCAAATATGAAGTTTGCTTGATTCACTAATATTTGGCTTAATGTGACTCAAACATCATGTTTTTATGAAGGTAAATCTACATGATATATTTTACTCGCTATCCCAATAGAGATGTGTTGAATGTTTAGATAAGAGTAAACGCAAAGTTTTAATCTTTTGTTCATGATTTACCGGTTATTTGGTTTTGATGGCATATTACTTGATTTAATAAATGTGCTAGACTTTAAGAGTGCTCCTTAGCATATCTTGTGAGATGAATCTCATTAAGATTATTTATCTTAAATGAGTTTGTGATTCTCAAATCAAAACAAGACATTAATATATTCTTAGACAAATATTGTTTTCTATGATTTTTGCCATTGTTATATATCATAATTTAACTAGTATTTGAAAAATAAATTTTACTTGTTTATGGATTGTGACAAGTTATTTTTCAATTCTAATAACTTATATTATTTCAAAAAGAAAAGTGTAGTGCATTATCTTGTAACACAACCATTCATGCTACAAAGAAAATGAAATACATGTAATATATAGTGTGTATTATTCTTAAATATGTATTTTATCTTGACGTGATGATTTTAAGTAGTGTGAGCAAAGTTTACATATGTTGTTAGTTTGCTCATGTTTGATTTTTCGGATATGACACATTTATCCATTACATCGTAATGTAAATTGCTTGAATATTTCAGACGAAACATCCAAGTCGTCAATCCTACTTCATTGAATATGTTATTCTAATATTTGGAACACAATTATTGGACAAGTAGATTCAATATGACATTATCAACACAAGTGTGAGTTATGATCCAATGCATATTCTTTTCATCTACAAAGGATGTAAATATTTTCATATCAATCTAGTGTGATTGAGTATGTAGATTCAAGACTATATCTTTTGTTAAAATTTAATGTAATCTTGAAACTAAACAAATAACAATCCAATTTCTTGTCCACACTAAAAAACATGTCAATTAGATTTGATGAATATATCAACCATAATTTGAATAATGAATTGATATAATATCAAGATCATTCTTAGCCCTCACAAACACTCATTTAAAATAAATAGGCATTTTGATAGTGTGTTCCATTAATCCTAAGATTATTTATGAGTGAGGTTAGTGAATGATTGAAATTTGACTTATTACTTCATGATTGTTATATGTATTTTTTATGTGAAAGACTCTTCATTGTTACTTATAAAGAACACACTTACATTTTGAAGATACTTTTTCATTTATATAACTACTAATGTTTTACAATGATTCAATTTCTCTTATTAAACAACTTAATGTAAAATAAGGTAATTTGTTGAAAATATTTAAGTGTGTTGTTAAGAATAGATTAAATTGTTTGAAATATATAGGTGACTAGATTTAACTCATTTACAAGATGTTTAAGTAACATTAAGCCATCTATACCTATATGCAATGCAAGACTAGTTATGCAAACCTAACGTAAGAAATTTAGCATAAGATCTAGTTAGGCAAAAACGGACAACTAGTTACGAATTAATAGAGAACATGGCACATATGCTAAGATATTCAAATAGCTAAATTACAAATAGCAATGATTATCTAATATACTCTATTAACAAAATAGAATCACAAATGAGTTCACATAGCACATAAAACACTTGTCGTCGTTTTTGTGTATTATATATACCAATGTTTACTTAGCTCGATTTTATTTGAAAATAAAATAGTTTCCTACCCATTTTAAAATTTAATTAAGATCAATATTTTAAAAGCATAAATTCTTAATTTTTCAAAGATATACCGACTAGGAATGCCCAACTCGAAGGAAAAGGTAAGATGCAAGTATTACGTTAAAACAAGACTTAAATATTTGACTTCCGTGTAGTATTTTGACTTTCTGACTTATTTAAGTTTCTAATGGTTACTTATAAATATTTTTAAATTAAAGTAGACTCAATTACCTTTAAAACGCCGGGTGGCGCGACTTCTACGGAGTTACGGTTATTTTTATATGATTTTTTAAAGTTTCTGAAAAAAACTGCTAACAGACAGGCGGACCCCTTAAATATTTAAGGGGGCCGCCCATCTGGTACTCAAAATTTCATTTTTTTTGTAAAAAAAAAATTATTTTCTGACTTTTCGGAAAGGTGTGTAACTTTCTGATTTTGATACCGAACATATAACACTTATTTTAAGCATGATATTATTTCGAGCTAGTATAATTAGTGTATATAACATCAAAACTAATACAAGTTAATCAACAAAATACTTTACATATTTAATCCTCCTTAATGGATAATTTGATGCATTGATCGTATTCAATTTTTAAAACCATTTGTTTTGAAAATTAGAGCGACGTGACTCTGGTACCAATTGTGGAAAACTAGAAAGGGGGTTGAATAGTTTTCCCCTCTTTTTCGTTTATAAAAAGTTTATTTCAAAATGTTGATTTGAATTTATTCAATTGTTTGTTTGAAAAACCTTCAATTAGAGTTTAGTATGAAAACAACATATAATCAATATGATCAATTATATATATGAGCTTTTGGATTAGTTTTCCTAACTTAGTTTTATGAATGGAGCTTTGGTTGATCTTTATGTGAATACGTTTTTCTTTTAAAATCTTAAAACATTTTGTATCAAATTATCTATCAAGTTTAATTCAATATAAGAAGTGTGAATAATAATCTATTAGACCATATCATATAATTATACAAACAATAACAATATTAACTTGTAACTATAACACAATTAATCATCATGACAATATAAGCAACTATCAACACATATTTGTAAGCATAGATATAAAGAGATAAGTGCAAGAATAAATGTAAAGAGATACGAGAAAGAAAATGCAAACCGGACACGATGATTTATAGTGGTTCGGCTACAAGGACACCTTCCTTGCCCTACTCCACTCCCCGAGTCACCTACTCGAGAGTTTTCTTCACTACTCAACAAGCTCCCTTTTGGCGGAGAAAACCTTACACAACTTTTGCTTACACCAATTAACGACACTAAGCTAAATGTCGAGTTCTAATAGTAGCTAGAACCAATCTCACAACTTCAATCACTACACAACTTCTACACGACTTCACGACTTCTTCATGGCTTCACGACTTCACGACTTCTTCACTACTTCACAACTTCTTCTATAGTTCTATACTCCACTACATATTCACACATCTACTTCTTCACAGCTACATGACTTCTCCACACTACTACTTCTTCCCACTACTTCTTACTCACTCATAAACTCACTACTAAGTAAGATCATCTTGATCTACTTATTACATATACATAACTCACAACTTCACATAAACACTAACTAGATCCTAATACATCTTTGGCTTTATGATAGGGAGGATTCTTCTCTTGCACTTTGAGTGGTGAAGGATTGGATCACTTGAAACAAAGACTTATAATCTTATGATCAAAGGATTTAGAAGGATGTTTTGAAGGGATTGGGACTGAAAATTTTCGTGCAAAAGGTGAGGAAAAATTGCAGAAATGAACCAGTATTTATAGGCAAAAATTTCTGACGACTGGAGCATGCCGGTCCCCTTAATTGTATGGCCGGTCCCCTTAATTATTAAGGGGGCCACCCATAATTAAGGGGGCCGCCCTACTGAAACGGTCAGAAATTTTTGTCTTTTCTGGTGAAAGTTTATTTGGTGAAAAACTAACTGATTTTGGTTAAAAATTTGAATTTATATATTTGTTATGAATTAAACATTTTCCTTTAATTACCAAAATTGTTTTTCAAAAATATATAACATGTTTATATCATTTTATAAACTTTGTAATGTTTAAATAGAATCCCTTTGATCATAAAATGTATTAGACATTTGTTTGTACATATCTTAAGTGATTGTTGAGGCAAACTCGAGACGTAGAGATGTCGAGGCTTGTTGACGTAAGAATGCATAGATGAATTGTGATCATAAGTAACTTAAGCACTTTACGTTATTCGTTGTAACTTACATCTTTGTCATCATCAAAACATGAAGAGAATGTTTAAATTAAATATCGTAATATTCATGCCAACAAATTCTTCATCACTAGTTGAGGTTTCATGTGAAAGACTTAGTTCCTTGTTCCTAGTTAGGGTTTCTTCTGAACTACTATCATAACCTAGGCCAGTTTTAATGTTTGCTGTTCTTTGTTTTTCAACAAAACTAACATGTGACAGACCTGATTCTTTCCAAACAGCAAGTTTTTCTAGCAACTTATCTCTTTCTTTAGTGATCTTTTCTAGTTCATAAACTTTACATCCTAACTTCCACTCACTTAAGTTTAATTGATAATCTTGTTGCTCATATTTTTCAGCCCAAGCTACTTCATTATTCTCATGAGTGATTATCTTGGCTTCCATTGACTCTAAAGTCAATTGGTAACCAGCTATCTCAGACCTAGCCCTTCTATAGTTATCTCTTTCAGTTTCATATTCTTTAAGCATCTTTTGATAAGAGTTACTACATTTAAAACATACCTCAGAGATAGTGGATGAACTTGGTGAAGTAGCCATTATAGCTTCCATGCTCCAATCAAAGCTTCCTAGACCATCTCCTGATTCCAAAGCAGCATATCCTGGTTCCTCATCAAAAGCTGTGCTCTAATCAACCTCTTCCAATGCAACCATAGAGTAGGTTACTGGTTCATCATCAAATTCATTGCTCCAGTCAACCTCTAATAGATTTTCTTGAGCCACCAAAGCTTGTGACTTTGGCTCAGCAATAGGAACCTCCTTTCTTTCAACCTTGGGTTTTTCAATCATTCTGTTTGCCTGATACTTTGCAAACTTGCATTCCCTTGCAAAGTGACCAGTCTTTTGACAATTGAAGCATTCAATCTTGGATTTATCAAATGCTATACCCTGCTTAGCTTTAAAATCAATACCTCTCCCTGTCTTGTTCATGAATTTCTTGATCCTTGCAGTGATCATGGCAACCTTCCATCTTATGTCAATTTCTTCTAGAGCATCATCATCAATTTGCAAGACATCTTCTTGATATGTAACAGGTAGAGTGGCTTGTTGAGCAAAGAATGAACATAGAACATCATCTAAGCTGGTGTTGTTTGATGGTAATGAAGTGGTAGTGACAATGGTTGTACAGGGATGCTGTTTCTCTTCAACAGTACTTTGGACAGGGTAAGCAGTACTTTTAGTGGAAGTACTGCCTCTGTTTTCAGAAGACACAAAAGCAATTTTATGAGAACTTGAACCTTTGTTACCCTTCATCTCATGCTCATACACCTTTAAATTGTTGTGGAGATCATCAAAGTCCATAGTTTCCAAACCAGGTTGTTCTCTAATCATGGTAGCAACCACATGCCATGCAGATGGCAAACTCCTCAAGAACTTCAAGTTTGCATCTTCAACAGATGCCTCTGCTCCATATAACTCTAGCATACTGAGTAGATTTTGATATCTTTCATAGGCAGAGTCAAGGCTTTCTCTCACCAACAGTGAATGTTTCAAACTGTTGCTTCAATAGGTTTTTATGCATCTTCTTGGAAGCATCATTACCTCCAAATCTTGTTTTAATAGCGGCCCATAGTTGTTTTGCATCCTTGGCATCATGAAACTTCAATAGGTGACCATAAGGAATAGCAGAAAGCAGTATGTTGAGAGCCTTATCTTGATTTCTTTAGGTAGCTGCTGGCAAGGTTGGCTTAGGTGGTGTAGGTTGTCCTTCAATGGATACAGGTTCATCAATGACAACATTACCATTGACAATCACATCCCATAAAGCATGGTCTGTGATGGCAATGTTGTCACACCCCCAAAATACCTGAATGGCAGCGGAATGGAATACCTGAGGGTGTAACGGATCATAGCACACAAACAAGGATATATTGAACGACCTAAAGTGTCGTTTTAAAAATACGTCGTTTGATTCATTCAAAATATTCAGAGTTATAAAGACATAGGTCCCAAAAGTTGGAAAAGTTTACGGAAACAAGTTTAATACAATCAAACGACATTTGAACATAAGTGCAAGAAAGTCCGAATGAGCCGCGTCATCCAGGTTACACAAAATGACTCCATGCATGCCATGAGAATATGCCTTAGTTACCTGAGAAATACATTGCGAAAACGGTCAACATAAAGTTGGTGAATAATCATAGGTTTATAAGTAATTCGTAAGTACATAAGCCCACAAGTATAAAGTAAAGCGACAAAATGTCAAAAAGCTACATTGTCTCTTAAGCTCATGACCCCGAAGCTAGACGTACTAAAATATGCCCCAAAGGAGTGGTTACCAGTCACTCAATAATTTAGACATGAAATGCATTCGTTTTCCTTATGGAGCAACCCAAACACGAATGGAGGCGTCACCCTCGATAGATCTATCCACTCACTCTCGCTTGGCAATATAATTAACGGTCCATGATAATAAAGGGGACTTGAAGTGGTAGTACTAGCAACTTAAGCAATGTACGGAATTTAATACTTGGGCATGTACAAAAATAATTGTGCAATGTATTCTCCCCCGTGGGATTTAAAATCAAATAAGTACTAAAAACGGGGCTATGAGAACTCACCTCAAAAGGATGGTACAACGATGTAAAAGTAGTCGGGACAATGAGGCGCGAACACTAGCCACAACCTAAATGAATAATCGCGATCTAATTAAGATCAAGCCGTAATATAATGAATGCACATGCACATGATACCTATACCACTCGTAATTTGGAAATACTAGTTATCGTCATAGTAAAATAGTTTCCATACTTAGGAAAAATAAGTCCATATATAGAAGTATATAACTTGTCGTACTATCTCGTATGAAACTGTTAGCGTTAAATTCCTTGTATCGAAAACCTTAAAATGACGTCGTTAAGTCGTATAAATATTCTCTTGGGTCACACGTATTAATTTGATAAGAAAATAGTCCTTAGTAACATTTCTAGAAAATATACCGTTTAGCGCGTAAGTTATTATTTTTATTTGTGTCCATATATATATATATATATATATATATATATATATATATATATATATATATATATATATATATATATATATATATATATATATATATATATATATATATATATAGTTTGACAATGTTAGAACGGGTATAACTTGGTCATTTTAAGCTCGTTTTCCTTGTTCTTTATGTCCACGGATTCGTTTTTGTATATACTAATATATTTTTGATAATACGGCTCCTCTAGGTTACGTTTAACACCTCTTTTTACCCGTCGAATTCTGCCAAACAGCAAGCAGTTTTTATAAAAATAGTTTTCGTCGTTAAATTTGCAAAAATCATATCTCCTTCGTTATAAACTCGTTTTAATCCATTCTTTCGCCCAAAGTTTCGTTTTTGAATGTATTTTCTAAATCTTTGGTCAAAACTTAGTCACCATCTACTGATTTTCCCACGAAATGAAAATAGGGACAGTAGGTATTTCTATTGTTTCAAAAACCATTTTCAAGTCTCCAAACTAGTTCTATCTTCAATCAAACCACTTTCAATCACCACAAAACTAGTCTAATCCTACCATACACCTTCTTAGGGTGTCATGGGTCCTTAAACATCATCAATCCACTAGGTCTAACAAGGGTTTCTCATGTGTTCATTTCTAGGGCTCAAAGTTACATATGTACAAAATAGAGTGGTATAAATCATTATATGCATGAGTTCTTGCAAGAAAAATATATAAACATAGTAATAACTTGTAAAAATCATAAAAATGAGTTTGTTAACTTACTTGAAGGTTTAGGGAGTTTGGATGATGAAAACCTACTAATCCTTGAGTTTTTATTTCAAAACTCCAACAAGGATGACTATATGAACAAGTTTATACCTAGATCTTGTAAAATTTGTTGTTCTTGCTCCTTGAATCACCTAGGTCGATTCTACCTTAAGAGAAAATGAGTGAAAGAGTTTTCTTGAGCTAGTAAAAATGACTTGTGATAATAATGGACGAAAAAGGTTTATTATATACTTAGGGGACAATTGTTAGGTTGTAATAAATTTGGTTGGTGAGGTTTTAATGTATTAAGACCAGGGGGGGGGGGGGGGAGGGGGTTGGCCGGCCCAAAAAGGAGGGAAAGGGGGGGGGGGTTGTCTTGGGTTTAATTAAAAAGTTAGTAGTAATATTATGTAGTTTTGGTTTTAGGTTTAATCGGGTACCGGGTTTGTTAGAAATAAATTTTATTGAAGTTATTCGGGACGTAATAAAGTCGGAAAAATTGTAAAAATATGTCGGGTACAAGTACGGAGAGTTTGGGTGATTATTGTTTAATTTTTGTGAAAACCGTCGTTATTAAGTTAGACGTACGATACGTAATAAATAAATTTCCAAAATACCGGGTAAATTAATATTACAATTTTTATATTATTAAAATGAATATAAAAATATATTGGAATAATAGTCGGGAGTGTCGGACATGTTAGACACATTTATAGTTCGCGTATTAGTGTTTATTTAAAATAAACGTACGTAAATCGTTAATTGTACCAAAAGTATAAATTTAATTATCCTACGAGTGGAATAGCATGCAAGTGCCCTAATGATGATGTGCAGACTATTTCTAGTCCGTATGAAATGTCCCTGATAATAATGCATGGATTCGCTCCTGAACCAATACGGTTACGCGAATTTGAACACTCGTAAACTAAATTTACGACGACATGAGTAATGCACGTGAATAGTGGTTTCCTCTCGGAAATGAATAGTGTCAAGTGAATAGTAAAATTTCTGAATGTGTCTCGGAATGTCAGATTGACCTAAAAAACGATGAATAGTAAAACGATGAATAGTAATTTATGAATAGTAGAATGTCGAAGTTTGGAAAAATGACCTGAAATTGTGGGTTGTGACAGTCGCCCATCCAAAAAGGAATTCAGTCCCTGAATTCAGTTAGTGTTGGTCTCGGTAATACGCTCGGTGAAAAGTTGTGGATACTTGCGTCGCATTTGGTCTTCTCGTTCCCAAGTAAACTCGGGTCCTCTTCGAGAATTCCAGCGAACCTTCACGATCGGAATTCGACTTTGTTTCAACTGTTTGATCTCGCGATCCATTATTTCAACTGGTTCTTCCACAAAGTTAAGCTTGTCATCGAGTTGTATTTCTTCTAATGGTATAATGGCAGACTCGTCCGAAAGACATTTCTTGAGGTTCGAAACATGAAACGTGTTGTGTTCGTTGCTAAGTTCTGACGGAAGTTCAAGTTTGTAAGCAACCGGACCAATCCTCTCCAGGATCTTGAATGGCCCAATGTATCTCGGGTTCAATTTCCCGCGTTTTCCAAATCGTATCACGCCCTTCCAAGGCGAGACTTTCAACATGACTTTGTCTCCGATCTGGAATTCCAATGGTTTGCGTCGAACATCTGCGTAGCTTTTCTGTCGACTTCTAGCAGTTTCGAGTCTCTCTCGAATCTGAATTATCTTTTCTGTTGTTTCTTGTACCATCTCCGGGCCAGTACATTGTACTTCACCGACTTCGGCCCAACAAACTGGAGATCGACACTTACGCCCATAAAGTGCCTCGAATGGTGCAGCCTTAATGCTCGAATGGTAACTGTTGTTATAGGAAAACTCGATCAACGGCAAATGGTTAGCCCAACCATTTCCAAAGTCAATCACACATGCTCGCAGCATGTCCTCAAGTGTCTGAATAGTTCTCTCGCTCTGACCATCGGTCTGAGGATGGTAAGCAGTGCTCATGTCTAACTTGGATCCAAAAGAATCTTGTAATGATCGCCAAAAGTTTGAAGTAAAACGACTATCTCTGTCAGAAATGATGGAAACTGGTGCACCGTGTCTTGAGACTATTTCCTTGACATAAAGTCTAGCAAGTTGTTCCATAGAATAAGTCTCTCTAATGGGTATGAAATGAGCTGATTTAGTAAGACGATCAACAATTACCCAAATAGCATCGAAACCTCCTGACGTCTTTGGAAGTTTAGTGACAAAGTCCATAGCAATACGTTCCCACTTCCATTGTGGAATTTCTGGTTGTTGAAGTAACCCTGACGGTTTCTGGTACTCGGCTTTCACTTTAGCACAAGTAAGACATTTGCTGACATATGTAGCTATCTCTGCCTTCATGTTCGGCCACCAATAAAGCTTTTTGAGATCCTGATACATCTTATCAGAACCTGGATGAATAGAGTACTTCGACTTGTGTGATTCATGCATAATCAATTCTCGCACTCCACCATAGAGTGGTATCCAACTTCGGTCCTTGAAGCATAACACTCCATCTGATCTCTTTACAAAGCCATTTTCGCTTTCTGGCATACCATAAATTTTCTCGTGTGGTCGATTTTCTTCCTTGAGAGCCTCAATCTGAGCTTCTAAATTTTTTGATGGTAATGGCGAAATGATAGTCATTCCCAATGACCTAACTCTCAAAGGTTTGAGTCGTTCTTTTCGGCTAAGTGCATCTGCTACAACATTTGCTTTTCCTGGGTGATATCGGATTTCACAATCGTAATCACTCAACAACTCTAGCCAACGACGTTGTCTCATGTTGAGTTCCTTCTGATCAAGTATATGCTGTAAGCTCTTGTGGTCGGTAAAAATTACGCACTTGGTACCATAAAGGTAGTGTCTCCAAATCTTGAGTGCAAAAACTACCGCACCCAACTCCAAGTCGTGCGTAGTGTAATTCTTCTCGTGTATCTTAAGCTGTCTAGATGCATAAGCTATCACCTTCTCGTTTTGCATTAGCACAGCTCCAAGTCCTTGATGCGAAGCATCGCAATATACCACAAAGTTCTCAATACCTTCAGGTAGTGACAAAATCGGTGCGCTACAAAGCTTTTGTTTCAATAATTGAAATGCGGACTCTTGTTTTTCTCCCCACTCGTACTTCTCATTCTTTTGTGTCAGCTTTGTCAACGACTTCGCTATCTTAGAAAACCCTTCGATAAATCTTCTGTAATATCCGGCAAGTCCTAGGAATTGACGAATTTCCGTAGGAGACTTGGGCGTAGCCCAATCCTTAACTGCCTCGATTTTTGCCGGGTCGACTTGTAAACCTTGGCTATCAATAACATGGCCAAGAAATTGAACTCTACGTATCCAAAAATCACACTTAGAAAATTTGGCATACAATTGCTCCTTCTTGAGTAGTTCCAGTATTGTTCTGAGGTGTTCTTCGTGATCTTCCTTACTCTTGGAATAAATCAAGATATCGTCAATGAATACGATCACAAACTTATCGAGATACGGTTTGCACACCCTATTCATGAGATCCATAAATACCGCAGGTGCGTTGGTTAATCCAAAAGGCATTACCTGAAACTCATAATGACCATAGCGTGTTCTAAATGCCGTCTTCGGGATATCCTCTTCCCGAACTTTAAGTTGATGGTAACCGGATCTTAAATCAATCTTGGAATAAAAACTAGAACCTTGTAACTGGTCGAACAAGTCGTCGATTCTAGGGAGTGGATAACGGTTCTTCACCGTTAACTTGTTTAGCTCACGATAGTCGATGCACATTCTGAAAGTTCCGTCCTTCTTCTTCACAAACAAAACCGGCGCTCCCCAAGGCGAGGAACTCGGTCTGATGAATCCTTTGTCCAAAAGTTCTTGTAGTTGATTCGACAATTCTTGCATCTCCGACGGTGCAAGTCTATACGGTGCTCGCGCAATTGGTGCAGCTCCTGGCACTAATTCGATTTGAAACTCAACTTGGCGTGTAGGCGGAAGTCCTGGCAATTCTTCCGGAAAAACTCCTGGAAATTCCTTAACAATTGGCACATCCTCAAGTCGTTTCTCATCCGACTTCTTCTCCGTGATGTGAGCCAAGAATGCATAACAACCCTTCTTTATGTACTTCTCGGTTTTAATGCATGATATGATACTGAGTCTAGTTCCACTTCGCTCTCCACGAACAACCAAAGTTTCACCGTTATAAGGAAGGTGAACAACTTTCTCATCGCAAATAATCCTTGCTCGATGCCGAGATAACCAATCCATACCGATAACAACGTCGAAACTTCCAAGTTCTACGGGCATAAGGTCTATATTGAATGGGTGGTTTAGGAAATTTATAGTGCAACCACGAACAATGGTGTTGGTGTTAACTAAAGACCCATCGGCTAGTTCAACGATATAGGAAATGTCTAATGGGGTTGGTTCTATGTTAAGTAAAGGTGTAAATGCAATAGAAACAAAACTTCTATCCGCTCCTGAATCAAATAAAATGGATGCATAACGATTATTAACGAGGAACGTACCCGCAACAACATTCGGGTCTTCTTTGACATCATCTCCTCCCATAACATAAGCTCTTCCTCGAGCCCTTCCATCTTGATTTCCAGTTCCTTGATTCTTCTTCTGTGGGCACTCACCCCTAAAGTGTCCAATTTCTCCACAGCCAAAACATGTTACAGGTGGCTTCTGATTGTCACCCAAGGTTGGAAATTTGCAATCTTTGATGTGATGACCAACCTTCTTGCAGTTACCACATGTATTTGGGCAACGTCCAGGGTTATGATGCTTCTGACAACTTTCGCACTTGGGTAAATTACCCTCATATCCTTTCCTTTCAGTCGGTCCTGCAGCATAGGCCTTTGCCACTTCTTGCCTCTTAGGTGGCGGCTGAATAGCGTTTCCACCTTGGTTGTAATCAAACCTTCTCTTGTTGTTGTTGTTGTTATTGTTTGGATTGTTGTTTCGATTATTGGGATAGTTGCGGTTCCGATTGTTGTTATAGTTGTTGTTGTTTCGAGTGTTGGTGTAGTTGGTGTTGTTTGAACGGTTATTGTTGTTGACAGCAGATTTTCCTTTTACCACTTGGACCATGAGTTTCTGAGTTATACGAATAGCCTCTTCCATTGATTGAGGATCAAAAGAAATCACATCTCCTCGAACACTTTCAGTAATCCACCAACAAAGTTTTCCATCTTTTTCTCATCGTCGGGAACCATAGTTGGGCATAGTGCAGCCAACTCCTGAAACCTTCTGAAGTAGGTCTCGATGTCATCACCTTTAGTTACAAGCCCATAGAATTATGTTTCCAATTTCTGTATCTCAGTACGAGGGCAAAACTTTTTAGACATCAGTTTCTTGAATTCCTCCCAAGTGAGCTTGTAAGCATTCTACATACCAATCGGCTGAGCATACGAATTCCACCAAGACATAGCTTCATCAAGAAGCATACCTGTAGCAAATTTTACCTTGCTGACGTCCGGGCATCCGCACATGAGAAATACATTCTCAGTCTTTTCAAACCAGCGGATCAAAGCAACCGCTCCTTCAGTGCCCTTAAACTTGATAGGATCACTAATCTTGAAATCTTTCCATGTACATTCACGCCTAATAGCAGTTGGTTCAACTGCCCCTGTATTAGAAACAGTCTCAGCAGCCCTAGCAGCAACCTCAGCTCTCTCAATCTCTAGAGCTTCTGCAATACTATCCCTGACCAACTTGCGGATAGCAGCTTGAGTCATAGCGGGTGTTTCTGGTGCAGTCTTACTCTTCCTTGGTGCCATACTTCTGATAATTCACAATGGAAATAACCATGAGAAAAATCATAATAGAAATAGTCATAGTACCAAAGGTATACACCCACAACATGTATAAACATATACAACCACAACAAGTATAAATACAACCACGACATGTACAGATACAACCACAATCTGTATAAATATGACAACAATAAAGAGCAACCACGAAACATCATAAATATAATCACAACACATGAATATAATACATGAAAATTTCGGCCTACATGGACCGATATAATATATAGCACAACATTTCCAACATAGTAGAGTCGCACTTGATATATTTATTTGTACAACAACCAAAAGACTACAAGTTCTTGAACTATGTCCCACATCCCGGGACTAGGAAAATAATAAAAGCTAATATAATACCAGTCTACGTCTAGGCTCCTCCAGGTGCTCTAGATGGTCCAGGCTCTCCCCTCAAGCGGCGAATCTCACGATCCATCGCAACCACGATCTCCTCTAAGTGCTGGACTCGTAACTGAAAAGAAGCATCTCTGCGCTCCAATACAACTAACCTCTCTCGAATCAATGCCAACTGGTCTACCTGCTCCCACTGAGTCTCCTGTGTCGCCTGAGCTCTATCTCGAATCTCAGGTAGCTCATCTCTAAGTAAATCAATCTGCTCCTGGTGACTCAACTGTCGTGCCTCGAGTCCATGGTAAGACACATCAATACCAACTCTGCCCTGAATCAAATCCTCAACCTGCTCCTCGACAGCCTCAAGTCGAGTGGTAATAATCTCATCAACTCTATACCCCAACCTATCAACTTGCTCCTGCTGAGCACCTAACTGATCATCTAGTGTAACGACTGTAGGATCCCTAGCTGCAGCCGCCCTCGAACTCTCACCTATGTGGTATACTGGTGGTGGTGAAAGGTCAGTAGTCTCGGTAGTGGGTGAATCTGGGGTGGTAAGCCTTGCACGCTTCCTGAGCGGCAAGAGTGAGGTAGGTACAGGAGTAGTAGTGGGTATGGCTGGTGGTGGTGGTGTAGGCACAGTAGGACTAGGGAGACTCCTATAAGTAGATGTAGCTGGGCGAACCCTCTTCCTAGCAACCTGAATGGTCTTACTCCTAGGAAACATAAGTCTCGGTTCGGAAGAAGTAGTAGTAGTAGTAGGTGATGGTATGTCAGTGGGTACAGTAGGATGGACATGGGGAGTAGGAGCCGTCTCCTCCTCCTCGAAAGGCTCGGTATCATCATCTGACGCAAAAAGTGGCAACTCAGGTGTAGGAGAAACAAGTGGTGAAACAGCAGTGGAGGACACAGAGCCCTCATCATCAGAGTCTGATATAGTGTAAAGTATGACAGTGTTTGGATTCGAAGACATGTCTCTGTGATAATCAAGGTGAAATAAAAATAAATAACTCGTAAAATGGAATCACCAAAATAAGTAAATATGCACTTATGATGAAATGATGATATGCTATGACGGTGTGGTTATAGTCTAGGGTCCATGATGCAACCTAGTTCGCTATAACCTTGGCTCTGGTACCAATCTGTCACACCCCCAAAATACCTGAATGGCAGCGGAATGGAATACCTGAGGGTGTAACGGATCATAGCACACAAACAAGGATATATTGAACGACCTAAAGTGTCGTTTTAAAAATACGTCGTTTGATTCATTCAAAATATTCAGAGTTATAAAGACATAGGTCCCAAAAGTTGGAAAAGTTTACGGAAACAAGTTTAATACAATCAAACGACATTTGAACATAAGTGCAAGAAAGTCCGAATGAGCCGCGTCATCCAGGTTACACAAAATGACTCCATGCATGCCATGAGAATATGCCTTAGTTACCTGAGAAATACATTGCGAAAACGGTCAACATAAAGTTGGTGAATAATCATAGGTTTATAAGTAATTCGTAAGTACATAAGCCCACAAGTATAAAGTAAAGCGACAAAATGTCAAAAAGCTACATTGTCTCTTAAGCTCATGACCCCGAAGCTAGACGTACTAAAATATGCCCCAAAGGAGTGGTTACCAGTCACTCAATAATTTAGACATGAAATGCATTCGTTTTCCTTATGGAGCAACCCAAACACGAATGGAGGCGTCACCCTCGATAGATCTATCCACTCACTCTCGCTTGGCAATATAATTAACGGTCCATGATAATAAAGGGGACTTGAAGTGGTAGTACTAGCAACTTAAGCAATGTACGGAATTTAATACTTGGGCATGTACAAAAATAATTGTGCAATGTATTCTCCCCCGTGGGATTTAAAATCAAATAAGTACTAAAAACGGGGCTATGAGAACTCACCTCAAAAGGATGGTACAACGATGTAAAAGTAGTCGGGACAATGAGGCGCGAACACTAGCCACAACCTAAATGAATAATCGCGATCTAATTAAGATCAAGCCGTAATATAATGAATGCACATGCACATGATACCTATACCACTCGTAATTTGGAAATACTAGTTATCGTCATAGTAAAATAGTTTCCATACTTAGGAAAAATAAGTCCATATATAGAAGTATATAACTTGTCGTACTATCTCGTATGAAACTGTTAGCGTTAAATTCCTTGTATCGAAAACCTTAAAATGACGTCGTTAAGTCGTATAAATATTCTCTTGGGTCACACGTATTAATTTGATAAGAAAATAGTCCTTAGTAACATTTCTAGAAAATATACCGTTTAGCGCGTAAGTTATTATTTTTATTTGTGTCCATATATATATATATATATATATATATATATATATATATATATATATATATATATATATATATATATATATATATATATATATATATATAGTTTGACAATGTTAGAACGGGTATAACTTGGTCATTTTAAGCTCGTTTTCCTTGTTCTTTATGTCCACGGATTCGTTTTTGTATATACTAATATATTTTTGATAATTCGGCTCCTCTAGGTTACGTTTAACACCTCTTTTTACCCGTCGAATTCTGCCAAACAGCAAGCAGTTTTTATAAAAATAGTTTTCGTCGTTAAATTTGCAAAAATCATATCTCCTTCGTTATAAGCTCGTTTTAATCCATTCTTTCGCCCAAAGTTTCGTTTTTGAATGTATTTTCTAAATCTTTGGTCAAAACTTAGTCACCATCTACTGATTTTCCCACGAAATGAAAATAGGGACAGTAGGTATTTCTATTGTTTCAAAAACCATTTTCAAGTCTCCAAACTAGTTCTATCTTCAATCAAACCACTTTCAATCACCACAAAACTAGTCTAATCCTACCATACACCTTCTTAGGGTGTCATGGGTCCTTAAACATCATCAATCCACTAGGTCTAACAAGGGTTTCTCATGTGTTCATTTCTAGGGCTCAAAGTTACATATGTACAAAATAGAGTGGTATAAATCATTATATGCATGAGTTCTTGCAAGAAAAATATATAAACATAGTAATAACTTGTAAAAATCATAAAAATGAGTTTGTTAACTTACTTGAAGGTTTAGGGAGTTTGGATGATGAAAACCTACTAATCCTTGAGTTTTTATTTCAAAACTCCAACAAGGATGACTATATGAACAAGTTTATACCTAGATCTTGTAAAATTTGTTGTTCTTGCTCCTTGAATCACCTAGGTCGATTCTACCTTAAGAGAAAATGAGTGAAAGAGTTTTCTTGAGCTAGTAAAAATGACTTGTGATAATAATGGACGAAAAAGGTTTATTATATACTTAGGGGACAATTGTTAGGTTGTAATAAATTTGGTTGGTGAGGTTTTAATGTATTAAGACCAGGGGGGGGGGGGGGGGAGGGGGTTGGCCGGCCCAAAAAGGAGGGAAAGGGGGGGGGGGGGTTGTCTTGGGTTTAATTAAAAAGTTAGTAGTAATATTATGTAGTTTTGGTTTTAGGTTTAATCGGGTACCGGGTTTGTTAGAAATAAATTTTATTGAAGTTATTCGGGACGTAATAAAGTCGGAAAAATTGTAAAAATATGTCGGGTACAAGTACGGAGAGTTTGGGTGATTATTGTTTAATTTTTGTGAAAACCGTCGTTATTAAGTTAGACGTACGATACGTAATAAATAAATTTCCAAAATACCGGGTAAATTAATATTACAATTTTTATATTATTAAAATGAATATAAAAATATATTGGAATAATAGTCGGGAGTGTCGGACATGTTAGACACATTTATAGTTCGCGTATTAGTGTTTATTTAAAATAAACGTACGTAAATCGTTAATTGTACCAAAAGTATAAATTTAATTATCCTACGAGTGGAATAGCATGCAAGTGCCCTAATGATGATGTGCAGACTATTTCTAGTCCGTATGAAATGTCCCTGATAATAATGCATGAATTCGCTCCTGAACCAATACGGTTACGCGAATTTGAACACTCGTAAACTAAATTTACGACGACATGAGTAATGCACGTGAATAGTGGTTTCCTCTCGGAAATGAATAGTGATCGATGAATAGTAATTTGTGAATAGTAGAATGTCGAAGTTTGGAAAAATGACCTGAAATTGTGGGTTGTGACAAATGTACTGCCTCATCTTCATACTCCATATATCATATTCTCCCTTCTTGACAATGGGAATTCTGATTGAGGTGATGGATGGAACTGGTGCAACTTCTGTCGACATCTTTTAGGGTTTGTTGTAAAATCGGTTTTAAGGGTTTCTTCTTAATCAGAGTTTCCACACAAGCTCTGATACCACTTGTTGGATCGATGTACTCTGACCAAACTTAACTATAACTTGTAATGGTCTTAGTGATCTTGAATAACTCAAAACTACTAACAATGAAACACTGATATAACTTTGTAAAGTATAACACAAAGCTAAGAAGAACTTTGAATTATTATATTAAAACCAACTTTGAACCTACTTCTCTATACAGATTCACTAACAATCCCTAACTCTTTAATATCGAACTTGCTAATACTTGTTTTTCTGAAATCGTATTCTAACTCATAAACTCATACATTCATACGTCTAATACCATCCTAAGGCTCCTTTTATAGACATAAGGAAAACTTTAAGTCGGTTTACAATACTTGAACGACAAGTAAACTATCCATAATTAATTCTAGAATATTCTGATAATATTACATAACAATCCTTAAACAATATTGCATATCAATCCTTATTCTTTAGAAGTACTTTGAATATTCTTTATGCACGAACAGTACTTTGACCTTGAACATCACTTTGATCTTTGAGCAGTACTTTGACACAGCAGTACTTTGAACTTCATATCCCAACAATTTCTCTTTATGAGATTAAGTAAGAATATTTGAAAAAATATATTTTTTACTATCCGCATTCAATAATGGCTCATGTTATTCATTTTTATAAGTTTAAGCTGCGAATGTTATTGTTAACAGTAATATAAATTTCAAAATGAAGGCATGACCTCACGGGTTACTCTGAGATGAAAACATATACACGATATTGTGCATATAGCACCGATTCAAGTAAATACTCTTTAAAGTTTAATTAAGGATATACATAATTTTTTCTAAAGGTCAATACTTGCTATTAAACACGCATAATGTCTAAAATATTATATCAATAGTTAAATTTAAACATTATCAACATCAACATAATGTCGGTTATGTAAAGTCAAATCGTTTATTCAACAAAAATCTATAAAAAACTATTAATCAATATTAATTATAAAAAATTTATGTAAAAACCTTGCACGAGTACTATAATTATATAAGTATAAAAGATTTTACATAACATTATAGAAAAAAACTTATTTAACAACATCGTATATGCACTTAAACAGACTTCATTATGCCAAAATATAAATTTACAATATAGAAAATTACATTCTTAACAAATTTTATTATTAAAATCCGATAATATACAATTTGTGTTCACAAATAATTAAAATTTAAATGTATTGTGAATTATATAAAAATACATTAAATAAAATTTATGTTAAAGTCTCGTGAATGAGCATGGTGTATAATTAGTTCTTTATATAGGAAATAAAATAAAGAATAAATGTGCAAAGTATCTTTTATAGAATGAATTGTTTCGTCGATAAGAGCCTTGAGTAACATGCGTGCGAGTTATACCATAATTGAGTGCCATGTGAGCGTCACATCAGGTTTAACCTTTTAACCTTAACTCATCATTTTCCACTATAGTAACATAACTCACTTTAATTCACTTTCACCTTTATTTTCAATTTCAATCCAAAACTTTAACAACTACTTCATTTATTTAAAACCATAACATTAATTATTAAACATATTACAATACAGAATTAAAACCAAAAAAATAAATAAATAAATAAATAAAAAATACAAACAAAAAATATTACGAAACATATGAAAGGAAAAAACATAAAAATTACAAACACTTATTCATCGTCATTGAAATCTTCTTGTTTATCTTGACATTGAAGACGTTTTGCCAAACATGGTCCATAAGATCTTGTTGAAGTTGAGCATGCATATCTACGTCGCGTATTTCTCTATTTATGCGACTTTGGGCCTCACATATGTCGACCAATCTGCTGCTGCTGCTGCTTCATGTTGTTCCAAATGTTGATGATATTCGAACGTGGCTATCATAAACTCCATGTCAATTTCATCATCTACATCGGAGAAATTCCTTCTTGGTTATCTTGATTCGAAGTTGAGGAAGAACCCACGTATGGGTTATTCCACCCACCGAAGAAATTCGTGAACGGATCAGTGTTGTTGCTGTTGCAGCCTGATTTATTTATTTATTTATTTATTTTTTATTTATTTATTTTTTTTTGCTAATACAAGTGTATTGTAGATTTGTAGAGTATATAAAGTAGTGGAAGTGTGAAAAAAAATTGTGTGGGTGAATGAGTATTTATAATTGGGATAAAATGGTTTTTTTTTTTTTTTTTTTTTTTTTCACTAGCCGTTTATAGCCGTTTATAAACGTTAGGGGGAAATTGCAAATTTTTTTTAACCTAACGGTAACATAAAGTATCAAAGTGCAATTTTTATTTTATTATTATTATTTTTAAACACGCAACGTTAAGCTGCGTTAAAAATTTAACTCGGCACGTTAAAATCTACAAGATATCCATTTCTTATTCCCATCCCATCATCGAGACATTTTTAGTTACTTTTTAAAATCTACAAGATATCCGTTTCTTATTCCCATACCATCATCGAGACATAAACCGAGTTTTATGGAGTTGAGATCCATGAAAAACTATACATGCCATAAAACCTATCAACCAATCATAGCCACCTATTTATATTTTTCATTTTTTTTTTTTTTTTTTTTTTTTTTTTTTTTTTTTTTTTTTTAACATATCTTACAAACGGTAAAGCTTCAAGCTATAAAAAAAATACCATCGCGACGAGAATTAAATGATCTTTCTATAGATATGCATTGTTATATACTTTCGACATTTTTTTTTAATTCCCGCCCAGAAAGAATCATATATGATTCGTAAAAATCATATATGATTCGATTCTTACGAATCATATATGATTCGTAAGAATCATATATGATTTGTTAAAATCGAATCATATATGATTCTTACGAATCATATATGATTTTTCTGGGAGAAAAAAAAAGTTCATCGAAAAAAAGTTCGTCGAAAGTATATAAGAATGCATGTCTATAGAAATGTAATTTAATTCTCGTCGTAATGGTATTTTTTTTGTAGCTTGACAATTTACGGTTTGCGAAATATTTAAGTTTTTAAAAAAATGTGGAAGTTTATTTTTTTATTTTGATAAAAAAAAATGAGTGGTTAAGATTGCTTGATGAGTTTTATGGTAAAAGTTGGATATATAAAGAACTTTTGACGTGAAAATATTAGGTGCCGTAAATAACTTGGGTAACTTTAATCAATCGCAATTAGTTCGTTGCCTGGTTTCTATCATATGCATCAAGTTTTTTTTACAAACGTCGACAGGTTTTCAACAAATGTGTAATACACATCAATTTTTGTGCTCGTTCATGACATGTTTAGTTACTTTTTAAAATCTACAAGATATCCATTTCTTATTCCCATCCCATCATCGAGACATAAACCGAGTTGTGAAAAGATTAGGTGCCGTAAATAACTTGGGTAACTTTAATCAATCGCAATTAGTTCATTGCCTGGTTTCTATCATATCATATGCATCAAGTTGTTTACGCTACATGATTCTACTTCTAAAACACACGACAATTATTAACGATAACTAACACCTTATCCTTTCATCTTTTGAACTTTAAAGAGCGACGAATGGGTTCAATGTTCTAATCATGATATTTGACTAATTGCAGTTTATTTGTTAACGCTTCGCTTGTTGACCACGGTATTATGTTAGAAAAATGTGAGGTGATCATTTGCTGATTATCAAACTTTATACACTAACTTTCGCCGAGAAGCTGGTGTGTAGATACAACCTCTAAGCATGAGAGTACGAGTTATCATGCAACTATTCATCTAAGAAAACGATCTAACACCTTCGATGACACGACATGACAAGTGAAGAAACTTTGGAGAAGTTTAGACTCTAAATAGCGATGATTACAACTTTGACTCTTGTTTTAGGATTAAATCATTGATGGGTACACATAAACATACATTACACCAAGTATAAGTACATGGTTTTGTATATATGATTAAGGAAACCGAGTGAAACATAAGTTTCTTTATATCAAATTTCTTCATCAAGTGTGATACATGTTTTTTTATAAATTAAAATTGTTCATAATCTTAAATCTGTAAATATATTGTTAGTCTATCGAACCAACAAACTGGAATGCTAGTGCGGATAGCAAACTGTTGTGAAAGATCGACATATATCTATAATTGTGTTGAATCATATATTTTACAATAGGGTTATTATTTAAGATAACAGTGGGATTGTGTGTCACCACATTTAGTACTACTTAGGGAATCGTGATCATATCGCTAATCTTAATCTTTCTAAATTTCCAGTAAAGGTGACAGCTTTTGGCTCAAATGATTGTATTTGGTTTAACGGTTATAGTAACTTGTAAGTTAAAAATGTATCCAAAACTGCATAAAATTTACTAAGAAATGATGTAGAAGTCGACCATTATAAGGGAAACTAGCTTTCCAAAAATAAAAAAATAAGCTTGTCGTTTAAATCTACTTATAGATTATAAGGTAGTCATCTCATCACCCACCCTAATAAGATAACATTGTCCATTATTTAAATTATTAATGATTCCTGTCATTTACGTATAAATTTTGTGAATGTGAAACGACACTATCTTCATAAAACATACTACGTAAAAGTGAAACAGTTTATTACTAAATATTGCTAATACTTTTTGTGTTGCATTTCCACAAGCAAGCGTGAATCATGTTGAAAAAAGTCTAATTCAATGTTGAAAAAAAGGTAACTTTACGTGGTTAATTTGAATGAAAAAAAAAAAGTCACTCCCTATTTGGGTTATGTCTAAGTGACTAAGCTCAATGAATAATCATCTGTTCGAAAAGCAAGCAGAAAACTTACGCGTGTACGTAGGTTATAAGTTAAAGGCTTAAAGCAATCACATTAGTATGAATTATTAAGTAGTATTAATTTCAGAAAATAGGAGGCTTTGTTGTATTAACTCAAACTGGAGTTGGTAATAAATTGTATTACCAAACAACTTAGTGATAAATATGTTTATCGTTGAAGGCATAAATCTTTTATATAATAAAACAAAACCTCTATTAGGAATTTTCTATTTAAAAAAAATGCATTCATACTTTATTTAGTAATAATTTTATTTAAAAAAAAAAGATTATTTTCTTATTAGGTAACATTTTATATTTATCCATAACACAAGTAGAAGATAAATATAAAAAATATAGATAAAATGCAATTAATAATAGGATTAAAATTTTTAAATAATTATCTTTAATAATAAAAAAGTATAATTAAACATCATAAATCAAACAAAACAAAAATTAAATTATTTGTTTTTTAATAAATAAAAATATATGATTCAAAATTTTTTTATAACTAGTATGATAAATGCAAAAATAAACATGCTTATCGGATGAAAACATTACCATTTACCACATGTAAGACTATGATCTCTAAAATAATACGGGTTGTAACTTTTTTATTCTGAAGACAATTCATGCTTCTATGTATACAAAATTCATGCTTCTATGTATACTTAGTTACTTACCATTTTATTCCACACAACTGCATCTGTTACATATTTGTTTGTGACAAAACTTGAACTCATAAGGCATATACATAGGTATGCTAATTCAATACTCTTTGATAATGTACTGGTAACTTTTAAGTGTTTAAATTGAAACCATTAAAGAGCCTTTGGTTTAAAGATTGTTTGAGATAGATTTGGTTTTTTGGATTTGATTTAAACTGAGAGAAAAAATTGTATTAATTCCAAAGAAATTGTTTAAATCATAATATATAATTAAAATTAATATTAACGTATATTTTAATATAAAAATGAAGAGAGAGATAAAGAGAGTTAGTAGTACTACATTATCTACACTTGTAGTAGCCGAAATATTTGGCTTTAAACAAACAACAGTTTTTAGTTTCACTTCACAAACCAAAATCTACGACAATACACCAGTGTTCTAAAAGGTGCTTTAAGGCGCCGCCAAGGCGTCTCCAAGGCGCGAGGCGTGGCCTCGCCGCCACGAAATGGACCATGGCGGCTGATCTAGGCGTGATGCAAAAAGGCGTGAAATAAGGCGAGGAAAGGCGCGCCTTTTGGTAAGGTGTGACGCCACTTTTTGAACCAGTTTATATTTTATTATTATTATTATTTTTTATTTTATTTTATCTTTTTTAAACTATTTGGAACTAGTATTTGGAATTTTGGCAGTTTGGTATGTGGGCTTGGTAATTATATAGTAAATAATGGTCTAATGTCTAATATAGTACGAGTAATATAATCTAAAATTATAAATACATAAATCTATGAAATTTTTTTTGCCGCTTTAGTGACGCCTTAAGAAACACAAAGGCTCCGCCATGGCGCATAAGGCTTGAGGCGCGTCCATGCCGCCACGCCACGCCTCACGCCTTTTATAACCTTGCAATAAACCAAACGGCTCCTAACAACTATCAGATGAAATTTAAAACTGGTATCAGTAATATGGTTAGATCTAGTTGGATTGGAGGAGCTTTACATATATCCAAATTTAAGGTATGTTTGGCGCATGAATTTATCAAAGCTTATACCATGAGCTTATTTAAAAAAAATAAAAATAAATAAACTATCATTAAAAATAAGTCTCGTTTGACTGACGTAGCTTGAAGGAGCATGTAAAAAAAATAAGCTACTAAATAGAATGCTAGTTAACCTAACGTTTAGAAGAAGCTCCAGCAACATGCCCCATCAACCAACTCCAATGATCAACTACAGCTCCTAGTGCCTAACATACGAGGAAAAAGTTCAAAATGCCAAAATGAATAATAAGCTGTCGTGGGCTTCAAATAATGGGCTTGCGTAAAGAATTGGGCTAAACTAACTAAACAAATTATCAAATATCTTTGTCACACTACTTTAAGTATGAAGTATCCACCATTACATACAAATTTGATAAATTCTGTTATAAAATCACCATCACAAACTTTTGTTGATCATCATCTGTTTAGATCTCTCGGTAATCATTCTTTCGATCAGTTAACTCGCATTGTATTCATTACGGTTCGATATATTGCTTAGGTTAAAATGATATTTAGATGACAGTTTGTTGAATACAGTGTTTATTACTGTAACTAGATAATGTGATTATGCAAAGTTGATATGGTCGAGTTTTTATTATGATTATTGATTAGCTATTTGATTATTGTATGTCAGATGTCGTTGTTGAGTTATGTACGTTCGTTACGATTTTGAAGTTATGTATCTTGCTTAGAGTATTATGATAATTTCATTACGGTCAGTAGCGGAGCTAGAAAATTTTTCATGGGAGGGCCGAAGCAAATTTTTTTCGGGAAATACATTAAATGGGAGGGCCGAAATAAAATTTTTTCCGAAAATACACATGAAATCGCAAATAAATACACTAACGGGCTTGGACCTAGGGGGCGAGGACCCTCCCTTGTCCTCACATAGCTCCGCCCATGATTACGGTTTGTTGAATAGTGTAACACAAGTGTTTATTCATGACAACTGATAATCTGATTCTATATCGGATGCATGCGTGTTTATGATTTGTAATAAGAATTATTAGGTTATGTGTGTAACTGCTTAGTCGGTTGTTAAGATGTTCATTAGGATTTTACACTCATTATTATGCATAATGTTTATCACGTATTTGTGTTCTCTGATAAGCTTTATCAATTAAATATCCTGTATTGAATTGTTAAAGGATCTTTAAGGCTTTTTACTGCTTGAGTCAGATTTTGACGGTCGTATTCTGGTTTAAGTCATTATTCTTTTCAAAATTTGTCTTAACAATTCTATCTAATTTCCATGCAGATTATGTGTATTTACTCACTTCACATTCGTATTTAGATCAGATGCTAGACGACCACAATACTGCTCACTGCTGGTTTGTTTTTGTCGGTTGGCGCTCTTTTATAGTAAGTTTTTGGAATATTAGGATGTGTTACTTTCTGTGATGCTTTACGTGTTTGACTAAAGATGGTTCATATTTTAAAGCAATTTCATTTACTAGTAGTTAATTTGTAAGAGAACATACCATATATATAATCCATAAAATGTTGCTGGATCCAACGACTCTCCCTGGGCCGTTCTTCGTCTTCTCGAGCCCTGAGTAGACCTGTCAACAAAGAGAACCCGTCAAGAGTGAACCCGAGGCCGTAGCCCCGGGATCCACCTCCGACGGTCAAGTTAGTATTGATGTGATATAGCATACAAGAGTTAGGTTTATAGTAACCTGTTGTGTTGTGTCCCCAAGAAGGGAACCCCAGCCATATATTTATAGGGCATGGAATAGGGTTTAGGCGTAGAGTGGGCCGCTATCTGCCGGGCCTGGCCCATTCTTGGCCCAGTCCAGACTATACGTCCACATAAAATGATTGAAGTAACTCTAGTGTATAGAGTAGATACAACACAGTTGCGTTTTCTGTCTATTTTATATGAGTTTCATAGCAGATTTGGTTCTAAATGGAATGCTTCTCGCAAACTTGTTAATATTGGTGGTATTTTTCAGGAACTTGCTTGTTCCAGCTGAATTGAGCTTAACATAGGAATAAGATTTTGTGGGTAAATAAAGTGTTAAAGAATATGGCTTGGACATCCTCAATTAATACAGGACTACTAAGAAGACAGACCGAGTCGGCGCCAAATACTAATACTGAAGCTGAAGCATGAGAAGAAAGAAGAGAAACAGTCAGAGCCGAAAGCTGCTAGTGAGAAGGAAAATAACGCAAATTGGCAGTAGCAGTGAACTAGTGAAGAGGAAACAACACAAGGAAGAATCGGGCAATAGCCGTAGGAAAGAAGCCAATGGATGCTAAAGAGGGAAAGCAGGAGAAGTGGGATTTTATTGATATGACTCGTGGTCAGGAAAATACCAAAGGAGTTGTAATGGGTCAATTAGGGGTTCATTATTTATTGGCTCTATATATATTTATTATATCGTATCAATAAAACGTATTACCTACGGGGAATTATGTAATCCAACAGTAATTGGAGAATCTAAAAATCAGAAACGGACACTACTCCTGAGAAAAGTACGATATGCTGTTAGGTGTCCTTGTACTTTGACATCACCACTTAAAAAGCTCGATGTAGATGTTGCTTCAGATGATGACGAGCCAAAAAGCTCGGTGCTGATGATTTTGAAGGAAAAAAAACAGTGATAACGATGGAGGTGGAGATGGCGCAGGAGCACACACAAATCTATCCAAGTTGGGCTTAGGTGATGGAATAATTTGGTTGTTGTGTCTTACAGGCTAAATCATGTTGATACCAGTTTATTACTTGATTCTGTTTTTAGAGCTAATTAAAGTACATGAAAAATAGGCACAGTGAATGAAAAGAACACATATTCTGTGTTTTTTTAGAGCTTAAGTACTTGATTCAGTCAACATTTCTTACTTTGCTACATCGACTACCCTGTTATCTACAACTAATTCTAGATCTCCATCATACCTGGTTTTCGCTATCTCTTGTTCTAATGGCTTATAAGTATAAAACCATGCACATACATAGTAATACAAAAGGTTTACTGCTTGTAACCCACTTACAAGCATGTAATAGTATTCCAATCTACCTTTATTTAAGTTCCTATCAGGTAGCCAATTACTACCATTTGAGCCTGCAGTGTACTTGTGAACCATAGTCACCATTAACGTCCCCGCATACTGTCCAAGTGCTGTTGCAGTCCAATGTAGAGCTATAGCTGTGCTTTTCATACTTTCTGGTGACTGATCATAAAGAAACTCTAGTTTACCTACATTAAAGAACGCTCCTGCTATACCATGAAGCGAATACTGAGGAATCAACCAGAAAACGCTTATTGGTATCACCTGAGTTGGCTTGTCAATCAAGTTATATTCTCTTGCTGCGTGTTTTCTTTTGATTTCCACAAATGAACCAGCAAATGTGGCACAAACGCTTATAATAAAGCCAACGCCAATACGTTGTAAACTTGTGATTCCTGCAGGGTTCTTTGTGAAACGGTATGCAAAGGGGACAAATAAACGGTCGTATAATGCAAGGGTAATAATGATTGCTCCCACATCAAAGATTGCCATGCTCGCTGGAGGTATTTCAAATGAGCCAGCTACATGACGGTCCATGGTGCGAGCTTGCATAACGGTAAAAGTACTTTGATGGGAATAAGCCATTATATATATTATTCCTGTTGAAATAATTGGTAATAACCGAATGATTGATTTCAGTTCTTCTACTCTATGGACAGTAGCAATCCGCCATAGTTTTGGTGAGTTTGAAAGAAGGTCGGTATCATTTTCTGTTACTATTGCTGCCTTATCAAACCACCTTCAAGAGACACAGAGAGTATATATGAAGTGTTCAAAAGTCAATCAAATGAATAATGAGCCTATGTAATTTTCATTAAGTTTTCAACATATCTAACCTCATCTGATCGGTATGAAGAAGTCGTCCGTCCTTAGATATACCTGCATCAAGCTCTTTATTTACATAAAGAAGTTTATCGTCTACTGGTACAGCAACCTTCCGCTTCTTGACTGCAGCAATGATCACTTGAGCAAGTCTAACAAATGGACTTCCTTCTGGTTTTGTTTTTTGATAAAATGGAGAGCCTACTAAAAATACTACAAATGCAACAACCATAGCAATTGTTGGAATCCCAAGACCCCAACCCCAACTCATGTTATCTTGGATATACACAACCAGCGTTAGTGCAGATAGACTTGCTAAAGACAACAAAAAATAGTACACATTGAAGAAATTCCAGCTTTTCACTTGAGTTTTCATTTTCAAAATGTCAAGTTGATCTGCAGCAAATGCAACAACACAAGGACGTGTGCCTCCTAACCCGACTGATGTAAGGAATAGGGATATATAAAGCACTGATAACTGAGACTGAGACGCCTCCTTGCAGTTTGTTTGTGTGGGACATTGTGGCGGATGGGACTGTGGCAAGAATGCTGATATAGTAATAATGATCATTCCCTGAACAAGATTAACATTTTAGAGATAGACATGATAATATTACATTAATGTTTATAAGTTAGTGATGTGGAGGGAATTGAACCAGTTCATATATGAGCAAGGCGACGATGATGGTCCAGTAACGACCAGCAAATGAGTCAGCAAAGAGTGCACCAAAAATGGGCATAAAACTAGACAGACCACTGAAGTTGGTCAGGGTGTTGGATGCTTTCACCAATGGCATGTTCAATTGTTCGGTTAAGTATGTTATCAAATTGGCATGAAATCCAGTCGCGGCGAATCTGTCACATATCTCATTTGCTGCAATGATATTAAGAGATATTCCTAAGGTTGTATACAATGAATGTGAATGTGGTCATATTTAATTATGGCATTAATTTTTCTTTTTGAAAGTTACTCTTCATAGTAGGATATTTATTATAATAATTTTAGAAAATGAAGCATATAGATTTTGTATGATTGGCAGATTGGGTCTAAAAAAAAGTAAGAAAGGGATAAGGTAGGGGGTCCTAAACGCATGATAGATACTACTTGGTAAATTCTTTGTATTTTATTAACTTTTTATACACTTTAACAAACAATTATTAGTCTGTAAAAAAATTTAACCATTCAGCCAAACTATTTGCTTTTAGCCCATAAAAATATCAGACCTCTTACCATAAAAAACCAATGATCACCATTGACTGCTGGTGTCTAGAGTCTATGAAGATAATGAAATTTGAACTACATAACAATTGTATGGTTGGGAGGTAAAGTTTATATAAGTTATGATTTCATACTAAAGTATTTAAGCAAAATTATTAAAGACAAGGTGACTGAACATGCTAACCACTTTAGAATATGATTATACAAGTTAAAACATAGAACAATACATATGACTGTGACAAAAGTTCTCATCACTCGAAAGTAGTAATTCATTGCACTTTCTATAAACTAAAAGCATTACTATCGAAACATACCAAGTATAAAAGGCATGGTTTTGACACCACCAAGCTTCTTTTCCTTAGCCATCTTAACAGATTCTTCATCGTTCATTGTTTCCATCTTTTTGATGTTTTTGGAGTATGAAGTATGAGTAGTGTGAAGGTTTTTACAATGGCTATTTTAACAAAAATCAGCACACCAGCAAACAAATATGATTGGGCTAAGGTGGGGTCTTTGACATGCTCACATCACATGCATATCATATGAAGTAACTGAATAAGTAAGACCAGAGTAAGAAAACAAAATATTGGCCAACTTTAGGTAGCCAAGACTTCTCAATATTTCTTAACATAGTAATAGTAACACATATACACTATAATGAGCTGTTAACCAGTCTTATTTTTTAGTTTTCAAACTTTTTGTAAGTGTGGTTTTGTGATTACCCAAATGTGCACACTTGATCGATCAGCAGCTTGGGAATAGATTAGGATATTTCATATTTGGTGAAACATTTATGTTTTGTTGTTTGTTATCATTCATTTCAAAAGGCGTATAACTTTGTTAGAAAAGTTTGAGTCTTATATCTAGTACTGATCAACCACCTCAATAATTTCTCTCCATTTGTATTTTAGTTGATCTAAGCTAATAATTATTCCCTATGGGAATTATTATATGCCAATTCGAGGATTTTTTTTTTTTTTTTTTTTTTTTTTTTTTGGGGGGGTAAAAAGACTTCTTACCCCGGTAAATATATTACTCCAAAAACTGATAAGTACATGAATGCGGCTGAGTGCCACATTGATTTACAAAGACAACAAACTCATATTTGTAAACTAACTACATGATTCGGCATACCGAAATCATGAAAACTAAACAAGGCGAAGACACGAAATAAATAGAAACAAAAAGCCCGAAACCTAGCCTAACAGAAACATCCTACGTTGTGATATTAAGGTCTTCCGCAAACACACCACTAGCGTTCCAAGAGCAGAACCATTGAATTCGTTTTCTTAAATAGAAGTGTAAGCAAGTTTGAGACATTATTGTTCACAATGTAAGATTACAATTCGAGGACCTTGTTATACCATGAAAAATAATTTATCTTACTCACTCATCACACACATCCCGTAACCTTCATGCACCACTCACCATTTACCTATACCTCACTAAAACACATGCCTATGCAAAAAACACTGATCACATTCACAAAAATTAAATTCTCACTTTGTCCCTCATATCGTGAGTTGGCTCACCCTTTTCAGCTTTTTGTTGGAAAAATAATCCATTAATCTTTGTTTACAAGAAAAGGCCGCATATTTTCTGTCATGGGCTGCAAATTCGCAGGCCTACAAAACCCAATAGATGGCAGTTACATAGTATACGGTTATTTAGTCAGATTATTTAGGATTGTAACGTTTAGGTTTTTTAGTTTGTGTCGTTTACTTTTATTGAATAAGTATGCCTCTTCATGAAAGCATCGATTCAGTATCTATATATAGAGTAGGATTCTGTAATCAACATTCAACCCTTTTCATTTATTCAATATCAGTTATAGGGTTCAAACCAAATCTTCTTTGTCTCTATTTTTATATAACTTTGTTTGCATGAATACATGATTGTTGTTATGATTATTTCGATCCTGGAATCCTCCTAAACAACCTGTGGAACATTGGTATCAGAGCTTCAAGGGATCAAACAACATCCAAATCATGTCTTACAATTATCATTCAAGAGTCTTACATTGATGCCAATTGAAAGAAGAAACTGCCCAAAAGTCATATGGTGGATTTAACCAGACAAATATGATCAACATGGATATAATGAAGATCACAGCAGTAAAGGTGGAAGTAACCGAAGGAAATTGATCTACCTGGATATAAGGATGATCACAAAAGAAGGTTTTGGCATCTCGAAATTTAAGGAACATGAAGATTGAAGAAGAAACAAAGATTAATAAATTAGGGAGGAATATGTTGGAAAAATAATCCATTAATCTTTGTTTACAAGAAAAGGCCGCATATTTTCTGTCATGGACTGCAAATTCGCAGGCCTACAAAACCCAATAGATGGCAGTTACATAGTATACGGTTATTTAGTCAGATTATTTAGGATTGTAACGTTTAGGTTTTTTAGTTTGTGTCGTTTACTTTTATTGAATCAGTATGCCTCTTCATGAAAGCATCGATTCAGTATCTATATATAGAGTAGGATTCTGTAATCAACATTCAACCCTTTTCATTTATTCAATATCAGTTATAGGGTTCAAACCAAATCTTCTTTGTCTCTATTTTTATACAACTTTGTTTGCATGAATACATGATTGTTGTTATGATTATTTCGATCCTGGAATCCTCCCAAACAACCCGTGGAACACTTTTCTCCTCAAAATTGATCCATCATGCGTGAGAGGAAGGGATTTAGTGAAAGTGAGTTGGGCCTCTCACTCACGACTACACACCCAATCTAATAATTAATAAAACTAAAGAAGATACAAAATGCAAAAAACAATGAAATCATTTTTGCGGCAATTATTGAGAGTTTTACTTTTTAATATTAATTTATCGGTATGCATATTTGTAAGTAGGGAATAATATGTATCTCATTAATCATAATGCTTCGGTACATATACAGAGATACAAAGAACAATTTAGAACTCGGGCTTGAGCCCATTACAAAACATCGACTAACACACCTCGTAGTTTGAGCGGGAGGACACCGAACGCTTAAACTGGTACGAAACTCATCAAACAAAGCCGAAGGTAAGCCTTTAGTGAAAATTTCCTCAACTGATAACGAGATAGTATATGAAGAACTCAAACCTGACCAGCAACAACCAAATCCCGAACAAATTGAATATCTATCTCTATATGCTTCGTGCGTTGATGCTGAAGGTCGGATTAGAAGACAAATAAATGGCACTGACATTATCACAGTAAACAAGCATAGTGGAAGACAAAGGAGTATGCAACGCACAGAGGATATTCCTCAACCAACAAGTCTCAGCAACAGCATTGGCAACACCACGATACTTTACTTCAGCACTAGATCGAGAAAATATCGGTTGATGCTTAGATGACCAAGAGAGTAAAATGTTGCCAAGAAATACACAATAACCTGAAGTTGATCGCCGAGTAGTAGGGCAACTAGCCCAATTCGCATATGAATAAGCAACCAAAGATGTATTAGAAGAAGAAAACAACTGTATCCCATGATCTAAAGTACCATGTCCATATCGCAAAATCCGTTTAACAGCCGAGAAATGAGGCTTCCCAGGTGATGTGTCGTTGTATAGGTGATTATTTGTTGATCAAGTTTTAATATTTATTTTATGCCGACTTAACATATAACAACACTAACGGGCAGTGTACTCGATCGATGTAGCCTAGTTGGTAAGTAGGGTGTTGATCACTAAGAGTGGAGTTCTAATGTACTAATTCTAAAGGTATTTTACTCTACTGAATTAACCTAAACTAATGCAAAGGGGGGTTGATATGTAGTTTTCTGGAAAGCCCATTGTACTAGGTTGCTAGTTCCATGCTTATTTTTGGCTATTGAACTTATTTGGATAAGCTCAATGTGGCCTGCAAGAAGTCCCTTGGACTGTTCTTGTCTCAGTGAGAATGGTTCTGTCTTTGTTTGAGCTTTTTGGCTTAATTTGTTGTGATTCTTAGTTTCTTTGAGTTTACTTACATTTACTTTAAGAGCTTTTAGCTTTGAGCCTCCTTGTTTCTGCCTTACTAGTTTGTTCATAGCTTCTTAAAGTTTCAAATTCCACTTTTGGCTTATTTGGCTTAATTGTTGGAACCAAAAGCTCCCATAGAGCTTATTTTGAAGTTATAAAAAGTTTTCTTTTATAAAAGTTAGTTATAATCAGTTGTTAGGTGTTTTTGTAAAAGAAAAATCCAAAAAGAAAAATAAAAAAGAAATGTGCCACAAGTCAGAATCGACCCTGTGACCTCTTGGGTTGACCTGGTCAACGCCAGACCAAAGCTTTGCACCATCTGGGCTGTTGGTTTGTTAGTGTAATAGTTTCCCTTAGTTATTTTGTTACAAGTCCAAGTTCATTTTAGCTTAATTAATCATTTAGCTTAATTTTCCAGCTTATTTATAAGCATTTCCAACTTTTTATATTTTTCTTAGCTTATTAATAGTATAAAGTATTTTTAGAAAAAGTTTTATAATTATTACTCTTTATTTAGTATTTTTAATAAATCAAAATAGTTTAATTAGTTAATAAATAGTATTTAGTTAATAATAAATAATTAAAAAGTCAAAAAAATAATTTTCTTTTTTCTAAAATTTTCCTTTATCATTAGGTCCGTAAAATTATAATTTTTATGTCCGTAGGATTAACGTAGCATAAAATTCACGTTTTATTTTGCGCACTCGCGTTTTATTTAAATAACTTTTACGTTTTTAAAGATTTAGGTTACATAAGTAAAAGCAGTTTGTAAAATAAAGAAAAATCAAAAACATAAATAAAGTGATAGCTTCTATTTAAGCCGTTTGGCTTATTTTTCTGCTTATTTATAAGCAAATTCTGATTTTAAGTTTTTAGATTACGTTTTAGGTTAATTAGGTTTCACGTTATTGTTAATATAGATTGTTTAAATCGTTCTCATTCGTATTTCCTTAGCGTAATCATTCAAAACCTTCATTATCCCTTTCCTGTCCCAATTCACCCGATCACAAACCCGTTTTGATACCATCCACACCTCGTCGGGACATAACGACCCGGGGAAACACTATACTTCCACGGAGATTTGGTCTAAGACGTTTGCCTTAGTTGACCATTCACCTGGTCAATTTAGGTTGACCGTTTGGGACCAATCAAATTTTCACAAGCTCAGCTCCACTGATAAGCTCAAATGGAGCTTATGAACCTAGTTTAGATACACTGATTAAGGCAGTATATCTGTTGTGATGGGACAACCTAGAGAAGCAATTTTGAGCAATTAAATAAGCCATACAGTGGAAAGCAATCAATGGCACAATAAGACTACCCAGTGGTGTTTCCAAAACACCACAAAGCTTTCAATAAGCATCACTAAGGACCAAGTAATGAGCTTATGAAACAGACTCAGAATCCAAATTCACCATGCACAGGGGAGGTTTTTGTGAACTAGACTGAAAGAAAGGCTCATTAAGCAGTGTGTAAAATTCCTAAAAATAAAATAAAATTAGGACTAAAAAGATTAGCTTCCAAACTTTGAAAATCCAAAAGGTTTCAGGTCCTGAGATTATGAATTAAGATCATGAAAAATCACCAAAGATTTGTGAAAACTGACTAACATAGAAAATGTTGACTTTTTCTAGAACATTAACCAGTTGACTATTTGCTGAGTTTAAGAGTAATTCCTAATGACTTGAAAGGTTTAATGTTAATAATTAAACTAGTTTAAGTAATCCTAACAACTTATACTTCAATAAGAATGATTATGATATCTAAAACCTAGACAGTGCACTCATGAATGGGATTTAAAGACTAATTTTTACTTTTTACCAAAAGACTCTAGTATTTTATGGTTTGGAATAGCTAACTAAACTAAATGTAAGATGTTTCAATAGAACTCAACAGCAAAAACAACCTAAAACACAGGTCACCACCTTACCCCAAACACCCATTTTAAAACTGAAAATGGTGATTATCAAAGCATTTAGCTGGTTTGAACAATGAAACTGACTCCCTAGTGCTTTACATGATAAGGATAGTTAATTTAAGCATACAAGAACACACATTAACAACATGTGCCTAGGGTTCATCATATGCCCATTTTAATCAGTTAACAGGTAAATCATAGGCACTTGGATTAAACAATGAAGCAAGCATACACTAATCTTAAACTGAACTTAGGAACAGGAAACAAGCATTAAAACACTGAACCACAGGGGATTAAGCACAGCTACAGTAAAATGCAATGAAAAATAGAAAAATGCTTACAAAATTCCCAATGCTCAGAAACATGAACCAAAAACCAAGATTACATCCTAAAGCCTCCCTAGAGGAACTAATACCCCAGCATTCATCTTCTTCTTGTCCTCTCCTTGCATTTTTATTTTTGTTTATATATATATATATATATATATATATATATATATATATATATATATATATATATATATATATATATATATATATATATATATATATATATATATATATATTTTAACTGTTTTGAGAAATTTATTAGTTTTATGACTAATATTATCACAAATGCTTTCAAAGCTTGACCAAACTTGATATTAGACTAGAATGAGCTAAGTGAAGCAGTAACAACCTTGTTACCACTTGTTTACTTGAAATGAGAATTACACTTGAAATTGGAATTTTTGCATTGTAACTGAAACTTTGAATTACAACAGAAATAAAAAAGAATTCCACTTAAATTAAGTTGATAATTCAGATTGAGATGAAAATTACATTCAAAAAAGTTTACTTAAACTAAATTCGACATTAAATTAAAACTAAATTAACTACTACTACTTAATTTTTTTTACTAACTCCTTCTCTGCCCTTTCTTCTTCATTTAAATAGACTTCAAAAAGGTTCCTTGGATGTATCCCAGCTCTGATTTCAACCTTTGGATGAGTTTATTTTGATCCCAGCCTTTCAATCATTTTTGGCGGGAAAAAGGAGCATTATCAATTTGGCAGTTAGCTTGTGTTTGGGATGGATTCTTGCCTGTTTGTTGTTGTTTAGGTGTGTAGGAGGGGGTGGGAGGTTGAGTGTTGCAGGGGAAGTATAGGTTAGGGGTGATGATGGTGTGCTTGGAGGGTAGCAGGTAGTGGGGATGTGAGGTGGAAGGAGGTGGGTCAAAGGTGGGAGTTGACTGGGTATAATAAAAAAAACGGGGGAAGTGATATATTAGTGGTGGGCTGGTATTTGTTGTTGGGCCAAGGAGGGGTAATAAGGAGTTGTGTGGTGGGCTGGTAAATGGTTGTGTTAGTATTTGGATAAAGTTTGGTTAGATTTGTTTATTTAAACTTTGAAAACACAAGGACCAAACATGTAATTATTCTGAAGTTGAGGGTTGGTTTGTGTACTGTTCCAAGGACCTTCCAAAGGTAAAATATGCCAAGTTCCACTATTCAAGGACCAATATTGCAATATTTCCAAAATTAGATATCCGGGGACCAGTTTTGCCAAAATTCAAAGTTGAGGGACCATTTTTGCCATTTTATAAAAATTGAACTCCAAGGACTAATTTTGACAACATTTGAATTCCCAAGGACTTAAGTTGACTTCTCTTTGAATTAATTTGACCAGGGACTAATTTTGACAATCTTTAAAAGTTCAGGGACCTTTTATGTCAATTTTGGATTTTGAGGGGTAAAAGTTGCCAATTTGTTAAAAATTTCATCCAGGGATTAATATTGAACAAATTTGATTTCCCAAAGACTAAAGTTAACTTTTCTTTCATTTTAAACCTTCAGGGACTGAAACTGCCAATTATGCAAACTTTGTTCGTTTTTCATGTGTTTTAAACATTTTGCATCTAAAACATATAAAACACACTTTTGGGATAATTTCTGTATTTTGATGCGTATTTGAGTGTTTTTGGATGTTTTGACAGTTCAGATACGATAAAAATGATGAGTATTTACACACTCATCAGGGGTTCAGCCTGAGAGACTGGCACGGGTTTGGTTTTGTATTAAACTAATTAAACTAAACAAACAATAGAAGTATGAAGACACCAATGATAAGAAGAACGTGTTAACCAAGTTTAGTCATATATGATTAAGTTATGTTAAGTTCCTAAGACATGCAGCGATGGTGCTCACGACTAGGCGCGGTCAATCCCACCTCTCGTTTCCCTAGTGTCTAGATTCCACTCTAATTAATCATGTCACAATTAATCGGAATCTGCATAAAGCTGCTTAATAATTACTAATGCGTGGTTTCGCAACCTTACAAAAGGTTTTACCTCTCGAGGGATCTCGAGAAGCTTGCAATCCCCACCAGGCAGTGTACCTGACCGATGTAGTATAGTGTAGTGGAAAGTATTCAGGGATTGATCATTCTCCACAGGGAATAGTGTCATTAGGATCAAAACTTAATTAAACTAGGTCTAGAGGTGAGGGAAGATTCTTTTTGTATTTTTATGGTTTTGTGGAAAGCAAGTAAAAATCTCGGGTATTGGAAGAGTGGGCGGAATTAGTTGCTAGTCAACTAACCCAAGTAACTACAAATACAATGAAAATAAAATAACAAGAAAATAAATGTGAGAAAAACCTTATATGGAGAGAAACGTTTTTACTTAGATTTCACTACTCCCTAGCTATCTTTCATTAATTGACTAGTTTGTTACAATTGCGTGGATGACAGGTTATATTCCTTAATACCATTCGTGGGGCTGTGTACGATCTTCCCCAATTCTATAAGCTTCTACCTCTTCCTATGTCGAGCCGACAACTAGCTCCTAACATGGCATCCTTAGTAGTCACTTATGCATTAAATACTACCATTAAAATCGTAGTATACATCTGATTCATGTTTCTTAAGATGTTCAAGCAAGTTACCAATTGGAAGTTAGCCAGTTTTCTTAAGCCTAACATCAAAATCATTCATCCACAATAATTAATAACAAACAATCAACCAATAATCAATAGCTAGGTTTCATTACATCTAAGCAAACACAAACAAACCTAGCCTAGCATGTTAATGTAAAGACAAGCATAAGATAGAATCAAACAACACATAGACATATTGAATGATTATTGGAAGACTTATCTTTAATCAAACATGGATGAAAGAAGGGTATGAAACCCTTACAAGAAGGTGAAAATTCGACCTAGGGTTTATGGTAAAGTTCCTCCAAAAGTTCTCTCTCTAATGAATGAAATTTAGAAAAATATATATAGAAAATACAATCTGACGGCTTCACGTTATACATGTGACGCCGTCAACTCGCCGCCAAAGATATCCTCAGATTGCCTAGATCCAGATCTGACGCCGTCACTCATAAACTTCCTCTTGGCCGTCTCCTTATAATTTGCACGTGACGGCCTAGGCGTCACAAAGAGTGACACCGTCACTCTTTAATCCCAAAAATTATTCTGGCGCATCTCGTGTAAATTTCATATCCACCTTTTTGCCAACACGTGACGCCATCACCTATAAAGCGTGACGCCGTCAGGTACTAATTCCAGCTTGATTTTGGAGACTTTGTTATTTTCTTCACTTTTCGCTCCAAAAACGTCCAAAATGCTTCTTTTTCCAGATTTCTTCTCCAAAGTACCTAAAATGACAAAAGGAACGATTTGAGGTAATATTTGACTAAATAATCATGACTTAGGGCTTAAATGACCCCCTAAAGTGTAACATTTTGCGCCTCATCAAATACCCTTACACTTGAGATTTGCTTGTCCTCAAGCAAATGCGCTTTTATTCTAATCAAAATACAAGCTAGAGGTCATTTAACACTAATATAAAAGTAATTACAACAAATAATCGTTCCACTTCAACCAAAACAAGCACGAAAATTATACACTAGCACCTCACAAATAGTGTTTAAATACTCACATCTCTCGGTGTAATAAAAGTATATATCACAAATGAAAATGAAAAATATCTCTCGCTACCTGTCATAGGACATAGATTACCATAGGCTTGGCAAAGGATCAAACCTCCACCACTTGGCGTAAGCACCTAGGATAAACTATCAAAGATGTCTTTTTAAAGGGTTATAACGTGAGGTGTAGGGATATGATAAATACGGTTTTGTTGGATAAAGGCAATCTTTACTGGTAGCGAGTTAATCATCTTGGTCAATTACATGTACAATGTGGCGTTGCTAAGCCAAGGCTCGATTCGACTTAAGCTAATGAAAACTACAAAAACATAAAAAGAAACGGGATGGTAGTCCGTATGATTTTTTTATTTATTTTTCCTTCTTACAATCTTGCCCTACCATCCAAAATAATACATCATAGGGAATTTGTATTCCCCTTACACTTGAATTTTTACATACTTTACAATTAACTATTCTAATGACTCGAATTAAGATAATCAAAACACTTGGAGTACTTTTTAGATATTAACGCACATATGGGGGTATTAATTGACGTCTTCCCCATTACTCCATAACAATAGTACTTTACCCATGAGTCCCAATCGTCCCAAAACAATATGTAAAAGATATGACTCGATTTAGCAACCATGTAAACAATTAGACAATTAACTAAGGGTTTAAACATGTAACAATAATGCACTAAAGATGAGTGCATACAAGGAAGGATAAGGCGATTTGGGTGTACATTTGGGGGTGGATTGTAAACAAATTCTATCTTTAAGTAAAATGCTTAAAGTTAGAAATGAAAAAGATAGGCTCTACGGGGTGTACATATTTGGGGTGGAAATTTTTTGAGTGGTACGGTTTTTTGTGCTAGTCATACAACTCCTATCCATGAGACGCTTATTAAGACTAAAGCTTCACTCCTATATGTTGTAAAAAATTTTAAATTTGGCGCTAAAATTGCCCTAACAAGTGTTTCTCTTAGTTTTATTACACACCTAATATTAAACAAACAAAAATCAAGTGTAATTGTATTCTCTAAGGTATCATCATTTACCCTCCCCTTATACTTAAGCTGAACATTGTCCCCAGTGTTCAATAAAAATGATGTAAAAGTAACGAAGGTAAAAGTATGAAACAAATACTCCCCTGATTCGTTCGGTGTGGATAATGCGTTAACATGGTTAGACCCTCCTCCAAGAAAATGAACGTTGAAAGCTTCCCTCCAGAAATATAAATCATCTTCTTGTCCAATATAACCTGTTAAACCTGAGAAAACAATCATGGCAAACCTCGCGTAAAATCGGCGGCAAATTCTATATATAAGAAAATCCTAGAAAGCAAATAAAGATATAATGCTTGTGGAATGAATATTTGCAGATTTCCTGGAGTTTATAAAACTAAAGATTTAACAAAAAGTTTAAGATTCTGGCAGAAAAACAAAACTTGCAAAATTTTTCAGAATTTTACACTTGACGCCGCCAGGTTATGATCCTGACGCCGTCAGAAGTGACCTGCAGAAATTTCATGTTAAGTTTCTGAAAAATTTCTGAAAAAACTTATGCCTTAATTCCTGGAAATCCTGCAAAATATCATTATGACTTGATACAAGCATTTGACTCAAACAAATACTAATATGCATATTCGTTTAATATTGTTGTGATTCATGTCCAATCTCGTTCTTAAAAACAAATTTAGATTTCTCTTACACTTATCTTTTGCAAAATACCTTTATATGTAATTAAGACGAAGTTAAAAAAAATAAAGCATTTTCACAATTTACTTTGAAACATGAGCCACAAACAATAAAAATAAAACACACATTGATTGATTCCAAACGGTTAACCTAAATTGACCAAAGGAATGGTCAACTAAGTCAAACAGCCTAGAGTCAATCTCCGTGGAAGTATAGGGGTTTCCCCAGGTCGTTACGTCCCGACGAGGTGTGATGGTAATCAAACGGATTTGTGATCGGGTGAATTTGGACAGACAGGGGGTTTGTGATTGATTTAAACTAAGGAATATAAGAAGAAATAGCTTAAATAAGCTATGTGAATGGTTACGTGAAAGTTACATACTTAAAAATATTGAAAATCTATTATATTTAAAATAACGTAAACGTACTAAAAAAAACGTGAAACGTGAAAAATAAAATGACTACGGGTATGAAAATTACATTTCTACGATCCTAACGATAAAAGAAAATTTTACGAAAAAGAAGAAAATATATACAAATGAATAGTGAAAAATCTAAAACCTTTTCTAAAAATACTTAATAATATCAGTTAACTAGGAAAAATATAAAAGTGGTAAAAATATTATTAATAAGCTAAATAATCAGCTAATAAGCAAATAAGCTTGTAAAGACTCACACTACTATAAATAAAACTCGGGGAAAATAAAACACTAAGTTATCACTAGGGGAGATGGTGCACGGTTTTGCTTTCCTGTTGTCGTTTGTAACCACAAGGTCACAGGTTCAAGTCCCACTAGTGGCAGATTTTGCAAACATTTTATTTTTTGATTTTTATTTTACACAAACACTTTAACAACAAAATTAGACAACTTTTGAAAAACAACTTTTGCTAAGAAGCTTTAAATTAGCCTATGCTAGCTTAAAATCTCAACAGTGGAGGGTTTAGTGTTCTAAGTGAGCTTTTTGAGATAAGCAGTTAAAACAATAAGCAAATAAGCATGGTCAAGGTAATCATAAGTCATCACAATACAAACAAGCTTAAAAACAACAAGCTTATGAGCTTAAATAAGCAGAGTTCAAAGATTAAACAAGCTCAGTCCTACTGAGCTTGCATCAGCATAAACAAGCCAAAGTGGGTAATTTGGGAGGCAAAAATAAGCACATGAATAAGCTAATTAGGACAAGTAAGGAACATATTCCACAATACAGTACTTCTAGCTTTCCAAAACACCAAAAATCAAGCAAAGAGGTCAAATATTGAACAAGCTATGGTCAAGGGAAAAGTGGATTTTTTGACACTTGCTGTCAACTAGTTTTGCAGCCCGAAAACGGTCTTAAGTCCTAGGGGAAAAAAATCTAAAAATTAAACCAAAAATACCAGTAACTATATAATCTACTAAATAAGCTACAAACCAAATTTCAGGTAAAACGGGCTTATAACGAAGAAATGAAAAATCAAAAACTTTTTCTGCAGTAAAATACGTGTTTTTGCAGCCCAAAAATGAGTGATTTACCCTTGTAAAAAAAATCTAAAAATTAAAATAAAAATACTAGCAAGTGGATAAGCAATAAAATAAGTTACAAATCAAATTTCAGATCAAACGGACTTATAACGAAGAAATGAAAAATCAAAAACTTTTTCTGCGGTAAAATACGTGTTTTTGCAGCCCAAAAATGGGTGATTTACCCTTGTAAAAAAATTTAAAAATTAAAATAAAAATACTAGCAAGTGGATAAGCAATAAAATAAGCTACAATTCAAATTTCAGATCAAACGGACTTATAACGAAGAAATGAAAAATCAAAAACTAAATGGCTGGAACTTTTGTAAAACAGCACTGGTGGGGGTACTTTGAGGGCTTGTGGGGTCCACAATAAAAATCAAAAAAATATAACAAGAGTTGATTCCTAAAGCTAAGTTGGGGGGCTACCACTTCTGAAAGTTTCAAGGCCTAATACCTAACACAAAATTCAAAACAATTCAGGCCATTTTTGAGATTTTCTGCCTATGGTCAAATTTGACTTTTGAAAAAAACATGAAAAGTTGACTTTGGTGAAGTTTAATCTGAATCTAATGATTGAAATGGCTGTCTTAAGTTAAAATTAAACTATTGACTTATGAACTAATTTGATGCTTACTTGAACTTAATACCTTAACAGTACATAAATATGAAAGATTTAGAGATGATTTTGACTTTGGCACAAATAGCTACCGGCTATTAGAGTTTAAATAACCTATATGGACCCTAAGCACTATGTTACAATAACGAACAACAACAAGAACAGGCTAGAACTCATTGAATCCAACTAAAGCAAACACTCCCTTAAAAAGCCAAACATGAGATTTTCAAATGAATATACTGGCTTAGACCATATCACTGATTCCTAAGGGTTCTAATAAGATGCAATGAACTTATTTAAACAAATAAACAACATCAAAAACATCTAATACTCATTAATCAACTTTATGCTAATTTGACAGTGCTTTATATAAAACTGAGTCACCAAAAGGTTTCACCAACAAGCTTGTAACATAAAGCAATAATTCATATTAGGGAAAGCAAATAAGCATAAAATCAGCTAAATAAGCAGTATCTAAGTACATCTACAGTAAAATCAAAAAAACTTATAAATGGGCTTACAAGCAGTCCAAGCTGAGAGCAATGAAACCAAGGCTCAAATCACACACCTAAGCTTCCCATGAAGCTACTAATACCATGAGAATTTAAAATCCACCCTGCTCCTTGCTCCTTCTTCCTTAGAATCTGATTTTTGAATTTTTGATCTATTTATTTGGAATTTTGAATATTTTTTGGATTTTTGAATGAAAACAAGTTTTAAACCTTAGTAAGCTTATAAAAGCTTATTAGTGACCAACCCGAGCTTGAATAACCAATAAAAACCAATATTAAAGATAAACTGAGAATTTGAAGAAATGAAGTACAAACTGAAACTTAAACTTAAGGCTTCATTGATTAATAAAAATCACTTCACATTACATTAATAAGTCCCAAATTACACTTTTGTAACTAAAATTGATATAAAAAAGGTTAAAATAAATTACAACGATTTCCTAAGCTACACTAGAACTACTACTACACTAATTAATTCCTTCTCTTCTTTCATTCTTGACTTTTATAGATCATGGGAGGGTCCTGAGAATATCCCACTTTTATTTTTGACCATCGGATGGTTTTTGGTTGATCCTGACTCTTGAAAATGTTTTGGCGGGAAATGGGGTTTGGCAGGTTTTAGTGGGTTAGGTTGGCAGGTAAGAAGATATTAATGGTGGTGGTGAGTTATGGGGGACAAAAGGGAGTGTTGGTGAGGGATTGGTGGAAAAGTAGGGGGACATGGAAGCAGGAAAGGTGGGAAGAAGATGGGTGATGGTGGTGTTTGACTGGGGAATTTGACCTAGGGGTGGATTTTTTATATTTATTTTGGTTTTGGGCTTGGGTGATGGGCTAGGGGATGTGTAGTGTGGATCAGGTTGTGTTTTGGATGGATTGGGTTTGGTTTGGTTTATTTAAGCTCAAAAAATCACAAGGACCATACATGTAATTCCTGAAAAGTGAAGGGCTGAAATTGTCAATCTTCCAAAGTATCTTTAAGGGTGTAATTTGCCAAGTATTAATAACCCAAAGATAAAAATTGCATTTTTTTTTCACTTTTGGTCCTTCAGGGACTAAAATTGCCAACTGATGAAACTTGAGGGACCAATTCGCAATTCTTTCAAACTTTCATTCCAAGGACCATTTATGATACTTTGTGAACTCCAAGGGACCAAAGTTGACTTTTCCTCCAAAATATTTCACCAGGGACCAAATCTGCCAAAATTGAAACTCCAGAGACTAAACTGCAAATTTCTCAAAACTTTTGAAATTTTTCACCAAAGGACTAAATATGACAACTTATCATTCAAAAGGACCTTTGGTGACTTTTCTTTTAAAATAAGTGCTCAGGGACTATTTTTGCCAATTTTTGAAAGTTGGGGGACTGAAACTGCCAATTATGCAAACTTTGTACGTTTTTCCTGTTTTTATTCATTTTGCATCTAAAACATATAAAACACAACTTTGGAATATTTTCAGTATTTTGATGTATTTCTGAGTGTTTTTAAATGTTTTTGCAGTTCAGATTGACAAAAAATGATGAGTGTTTGAGCACTTATCAATCCCCCACACTAAACTATTGCTAGTCCCTAGCAATCTTTTGAGAAAACATAATGGATTTTAATCTCTTTACCAAAAGCCATTACTTCTGGAGTAGCCAAATGTTTCAGTTCAAGTAAGAACTATGGTCTACTTGATAACTATGTGATTTTGAGCAAACCACCAGCTTTAAACGGATTTGATTTGTCTTTACCAAGAGCCGTTTGCTCCTGGACTAGCCAACTCTTGATGGACATAGTTGACATCTTGGTGAGCTGATTACCAATTATGGTTTTCCACTGCCTTTACCACAAGCCATAATCTTGCGGGCTAGCCAACTCTTTCACTTTTTAGGATATGGCGAGTTGAGATACCATACAATTTTGGAAAAATTGCAAGCCATAAACGGATTTGATATATCTTTACCAAGAGCCGTTTGCTCCTGGATTAGCCAATCCTTTTGTCGTTTAGACATGGCAGACTGATAACCACAAAAAATTTTGAAGCACAAGTGATTTTTTTTAAAATTTTTGAAAGTTTGGCCAAAAACGGGGGTACTAGATAGTAAAATGTGATAAAATTTGCTAGAATACCCCCCCCCCCCCCCCCCACACTTAGAATTGAATATTGTCCTCAATATTCAAAGTCCCGGCTATTATGCCGACTCTTTGAACGTAAAAGGGCAACATTACAATCTAAATGTGGAAACACCATTTTTTTCACTTTATTTGTAACCACAGCAGGGGTAACTCCCCCACACTTAGGGTGAAAACCCTATAAGCACGCTACTGTTTTTGTTTACCGAGTCGCTAGCTTGACTCGACCCCGAATTCATTGGTTCTTGGGGAAGCATGATGTGGAAAGGACAATCTCCATCGGACTTTCATTCAAGATTTTTGGACAAACATTTGAAGCACGTGAAAGTTCCACACCGATGAGATATAATCCAGGCTCAATATGTTGGTAAATGAAAATGCCGAGATCAAAGACGGTATCTTCATTCCTGAAGGAGTGAAGAAGAGAAGAAGTCACCCGGTAGGTGAAGAAAAGGAAGAAACCCATGATGAAAATCATGATAAGATCTTCTTCCTCGAGAGTAGGCTCATTAGCCTGAATTTGGATTTCAAGGGTTAAGCTCATTGGGTTAGAAAACATCCCGGGAGGGAGGGTGGTAATTTGTAAATTCTCATGATGAAGTGCATCTCCCCCGGGCTATCATACTCCGGAAGAGTCATGATATGATGAGTGAGTTCACCGGAGAACTCCTCATGAAGAGAATTATTCACAAGATGTGAATCTGTGAATTCATGTTCCAGAATAGACTCATCACAATCCTCATTCTGAATACCAAAGATTGGGTTATCAGAAATCAAAGTGAATTCAGATTCGAATTCAAATAGAGGATTGGTGAGAGTAGTATTGAATACTTCAGGAACAAAGTGATTATTATTCTCTATTGGACTGTTTGGATAAGAACTGAGTGGCGGATCATGATAAAGGAGACTTTCAATTTCTCCTAGATCGGCTTCAAAGTTAATGAGATCATCGTCACTTCCTGTTGGAAGTGGATTGATGTGAGTGAGTTCATCGGCGAACTCCTCAAGAAGATGATCAACATCAGAATGTGGAACTGATGCCTCAACATACTCGATGTCTCCATAAGAAGCACAATCTTCGCTACAATCGGAGAAAGTCTCAATTTGATCTTTCGGACACTCAAGAGGGGAAGGTAAATCACACCTATGATCAAAAGTTCCCTGTGACTCTCCTGGGATTGGGACAAGGTTCTCAGCACTAGACTTTATGAATTCGTCCGATTCCTTTTCGGGAACAGTGCTAAGATGCTCATCCCCCATGTTTAGAGAGTGAGTGTGAACTTCGGGCGTGATAACAGACTGAGGGAGTTGAGAGGAGCTAGCATTCATGGATTGTATGAGTTCCATTTGATCTTCTGCTAGCAATTTCTCCGTCTCATTATTTCTCCCTGATTTTCAATGGGAGGAATCACAAATGATGAATCTGACGAACCCTTATAAAATTGAAGGATATCAAGGGTATCTTCATTATCACTATCATCATCACAATCGAGAAGGGCAGCTTTACGAAATTTGGCACGTGTTATAGCTGCTTGTTCTTCGACAAGTAATTCCTCCATACTCTTTTTGTTTCTAGCCTCTCGTTCTTTAGCAAGTAATTCTGCCATAGATTTCTCACGAGAGTCTTGAAACGATGTAGTAACCAACTCCTCCTTAAGTTCTTTCAATATCTCGAGAGCCTTTAGTAAAAGGTCTTGCTCAGTATCATGAGGAGTTGCTTGGATCATTTGGTACTGTGGAGGTTGGTCTTGATACGAATAGTCGTAATTGTTACAAGGAAATGGATTCCTTGTTTGACAATCCGAGCTAGAGTGTGGACCTCCACAGTAATCACAAGCAAATGATTTTTGTGGCATATTTGGTGAATCATATGCGTATTGGTCATAACCAAAGTTCTGATTGTCTCCCGAAAACTGTTCATAGACAAACGTGTTTCCGGCTTGACACTCAAATTCTTGGTGAGGACCTCCACAAAACTCACACAGATATGTCAGTATCTCATGATGTGGTGGCTGGTAGAATGAATCAGATGTATCATGGTAAGGATAGGGAGCTTGGTTATAGACAGACCCATCTCCTGACTCTACCATGCTACAACTGAGACAATTCTCACCATTATGAGGGCCACCACACCATTGGCATCCCAAATGGTGTGGATACGACATAGGAATGAATCAAAGGTTTACAGAGGGGTGGGGATGAAGAATCAAAGATGTGAGAGGGTAAAGGTGAATTTTTTTGGTATTTTTGATAAACATTTTGTACAAATAAGAAAGATTTTTTTTTTCTTTTTTTTTTTTTTTTTTGTGTTCGTTGAAAACTGATTTTAAAATGTTTTCGTGAACCGTTTTGTTTTTATATGATAATAATAAGGAAATATGAACAAGGATGGGATGAGTTTATATCCCGATTCACCAATACGCAAAAGCGTTTAGAATAACGCGCACAACCTCCCCGGCAGCGGCGCCAAAATTTGATTGATTCCAAACGGTTAACCAAAATTGACCAAAGGAATGGCCAACTAAGTCAAACAGCCTAGAGTCAATCTCCGTGGAAGTATAGGGGTTTCCCCGGGTCGTTATGACCCGACGAGGTGTGATGGTAATCAAAAGGATTTGTGATCAGGTGAATTTGGACAGAAAGGGGGTTTGTGATTGATTTAAACTAAGGAATATAAGAAGAATAAAATGACGCGTACGTTTATTTTTAAAATAACGTAAACGTACAAAATAAAACGTGAAAAATAAAATGACTACGGGTATGAAAATAACTTTTCTATGATCCTAATGATAAAAGAAAATTTTACGAAAAAGAAATATATATATATATATATATATATATATATATATATATATATATATATATATATATATATATATATATATATATATATATATATATATATATATATATATATAGTGTATCTTTATTTTCAGAACCCTGTTAAATGCGGGAACTGCGAGAACTCTAATTTTGCATTAGAAAACATGCATGTTCATATAAAACATGTATGTTTTCTTACATACACCTTAATACACATACCTGTGTAACATACATGTTCATATAAAACCCTGTTAAGTGCAACATATCAATGCAAAATAGTTTTATATGAACATGTATGTTGCGCAGATATGTGTATTAAGGTGTATGTAAGAAAACATACATGTTTTATATGAACATGCATGTTTTCTAATGCAAAATTAGAGTTCTCGCAGTTCCCGCACTTAACAGGGTTCCGAAAATAAAGTTCCCCTAATATATATATATATATATATATATATATATATATATATATATATATATATATATATATATATATATATATATATATATATTGACTCTTCATTTATTTATTATTAATTAAAAACTATTTAATTACTAGTTAAACTAATTTAAGTTATATAAAAAAAAGCAAATGAATAGTGAAAAATCTAAAACTTTTTCTAAAAATACTTAATAATATCAGTTAACTAGGAAAAATATAAAAGTGGTAAAAATATTATTAGTAAGGTAAATAATCATCTAATAAGCAAATAAGCTTGTAAAGACTCACACTACTATAAATAAAACTCGGGGAAAATAAAACACTAAGTTATCACTAGGGGAGATGGTGCACGGTTTTGCTTTGGTTTTTTCTTTTGTAACCACAAGGTCACAGGTTCAAGTCCCACTAGTGGCAGATTTTGCAAACATTTTATTTTTTGATTTTTATTTTACACAAATACTTTAACAACAAAATTAGACAACTTTTGAAAAACAACTTTTGCTAAGAAGCTTTAAATTAGCCTATGCTAGCTTAAAATCTCAACAGTGGAGGGTTTAGTGTTCTAAGTGAGCTTTTTGAGATAAGCAGTTAAAACAATAAGCAAATAAGCATGGTCAAGGTAATCATAAGTCATCACAATACAAACAAGCTTAAAAACAACAAGCTTATGAGCTTAAACAAGCCGAGTTCAAAGATCAAACAAGCTTAGTCCTACTGAGCTTGCATCAGCATAAACAAGCCAAAGTGGGTAATTTGGGGGGCAAAAATAAGCACATGAATAAGCTAATTAGGACAAGTAAGGAACATATTCAACAATACAATACTTCTAGCTTTCCAAAACAACAAAAATCAAGCAAAGAGGTCAAATATTGAACAAGCTATGGTCAAGGGAAAAGTGGATTTTTTGACACTTGCTGTCAACTAGTTTTGCAGCCCTAAAACGGTCTTAAGTCCTAGGGGAAAAAAATCTAAAAATTAAACCAAAAATACCAGTAACTATATAATCTACTAAATAAGCTACAAACCAAATTTCAGGTAAAAAGTGCTTATAACGAAGAAATGAAAAATCAAAAACTTTTTCTGCAGTAAAATACGTGTTTTTGCAGCCCAAAAATGGGTGATTTACCCTTGTAAAAAAATCTAAAAATTAAAATAAAAATACTAGCAAGTGGATAAGCAATAAAATAAGCTACAAATCAAATTTCAGATCAAACAGACTTATAACGAAGAAATGAAACATCAAAAACTTTTTCTGCAGTAAAATACGTGTTTTTGCAGCCAAAAATGGGTGATTTACCCTTGTAAAGAAAATCTAAAAATTAAAATAAAAATACTAGCAAGTGGATAAGCAATAAAATAAGCTAAAAATCAAATTTCAAATCATACAGACTTATAACGAAGAAATGAAAAATCAAAAACTAAATGGCTGGAACTTTTGTAAAACAGCCCTGGTGGGGGTACTTTGAGGGTTTATGGGGCCCACAATAAAAATCACAAAAATATAACAAGAGTTGATTCCTAAATCTAAGTTGGGGGGCTACCACTTCTAAAATTTTCAAGGCCTAATACCTAACACAAAATTCAAAACAATTCAGGCCATTTTTGAGATTTTCTGCCTATGGTCAAATTTGACTTTTGAAAAAAACATGAAAAGTTGACTTTGGTGAAGTTTAATCTGAATCTAATGATTGAAATGGATGTCTTAAGTTAAAAATTGCAATTTTTTTCACTTTTGGTCCTTCAGGGACTAAAACTGCCAACTGATGAAACTTGAGGGACCAATTCGCAATTCTTTCAAACTTTCAATCCAAGGACCATTTTTGATACTTTGTGAACTCCAAGGGACCAAAGTTGACTTTTCCTCAAAAATATTTCACCAGGGACCAAATCTACCAAAATTGAAACTCCAGGGACTAAACTGCAAATTTCTCAAAACTTTTGAAATTTTTCACCAAAGGACTAAATATGACAACTTATGATTCAAAAGGACCTTTGGTGACTTTTCTTTTAAAATAAGTGTTCAGGGATTATTTTTGCCAATTTTTGAAAGTTGGGGGACTGAAACTGCCAATTATGCAAACTTTGTACGTTTTTCATATGTTTTTATTCATTTTGCATCTAAAACATATAAAACACAATTTTGGAATATTTTCAGTATTTTGATGCATTTCTGAGTGTTTTTAAATGTTTTTGCAGTTCAGATTGACCAAAAATGATGAGTGTTTGAGCACTCATCACGCATACAGAAACAAATACACAAATAAAGCTTGGATTGCCTCCCAAGAAGCGCTTTTATTTATTAAGGAGTCTTGTAGCTAGACTCCAAGTCACGGGTTATCATGTGACCTCGTCATTGGTCACGGGCTCTAGGTCATCCTCGATCTTAGTTTTGTATTTTGGACCTAGTTGCAGGCATTCTTTGTAGAAACCAAATATTCTACTCATAACATAGTCTACTCCCCTACGTCTATTCTCATCATTCCTCCGCTTGCTTATGCTCTTTTTCGATGTTTATTAAAAGCCGGAATTGCTCAACCTTATATGGCATTTGGTAAGCTATCTCATCGTTCTCATCCTTGAACCTAACTATCCCTAAGGATGGGTCATAATTTATTTTAGAGGCTTCAACAAATGGCTTTCCAAACACTACTTGAGTTAGGCAATGATGCGTGGGGTTTGCACCAGGCTTTACCTCTCAAGGGATCTTGAGAAGCTTACAACCCCCACCAGGCAGTGTACCTGATCGATGTAGTATAGTATAATGACAAGTACCGGGGGATTGATCTTTCAGCTAGGAATAGTGTCGCTAGGATTAGAAAACCTAAAGACTAGGTCTAGCAATGAGGGATGATTCTTTTTGTATTTTTATATTTTTAAGAAAGCAAATTAAAATCTCGGGTTTGAAGGATTTGGGCGGAATTAGTTGCTAGTCAACTAACCCAATACTAAGATGCAATCAAAATAAAATACTAAAAATGAAATTAAACTAAATTAAACTAAGGTTGTGAGCAATAAGTGAGAGAAATGTGTTTACTTAGATTTTACTACTCCCTAGATATCTTTTACACGTTAATTACTTGTTATAGTTGCGTGGATGACGGATTGTATTCCTTAATACCATTTATGGGGTGGCGTACTTACTTCCCCAATCCTACAAGTGCCTACTTCACTCCTATGTCGAGCCGGCTAAGAAGCTCCTAACATGGGATCATTAGAATTTACTCATGCATTAAATACAACCAATAAAACCTAGTACACATCGGTTCATGTTTCCTAAGACGTTCAAGCATGTTACACAATGGAGATCTGCCGGTTTTCTTAAGCCTAACATTGAAATCATTCATCCAATACAACCATAAACAAGTAATCAACACATAATTATCATCTAGGTTTCATTAGAGCTAAGCAAACACAAGATAGATCTAGCCTAACATGTTGAAATCAAGACAAGCACAAGATATAGACAACCAACAAATAGACATATTGATTGAATTAAGAGAAGACTTATCTCAATAGCACATGAAAGGATTCAAGGGCTGAAAACCCTTGAAAAAGCTGTAAAATACGTACAAGGTTCGGACTTAGGGTTTCTCCATCCTTGTTCCTCCTTATGAATGAAAATTAGAAAACTATATATAGATTTTAGAAGGTGACGGCGTCAAGAACAAATGTCTGACGCCGTCATCTCGCCGCCAAATAGTTCCTCGGACTGCCTAGATCTGGGTCTGACGCCGTCATGTGTACACCTTATGCAGGCCGTCACACAATTAACTCTTGACGATCTACTTGTGACGCCTTCAGGTTTCTTCTGGGTCGTCATGGATTTTACTCTTGACGCCGTCAGGATTTCCTTTTTGACGCCGTCATGCACTGTTGATGAGTGTGTAAATACTCATCATTTCTGTTACATATAAGCTGCAAAAACATATGAAAACACACAGGAATGCCTTAAAATACATAAAATTATCCCTGGATTGTGTTTTTATGCATAAGGATTGAAAACTGATGAAAAACAAAACATTTCACATAATTTACAGTTTCAGTCCCTGAACTTTTGAAAAGTGTCAAATTTAGTCCCTGGGTGTTTAAAAATGGAAAATTATCAAACTACACCCTTGTTCTATTTATAAATGACAATGTTGGTCCTTATGACAAACTTTTGGAAAATTACAAGTTTAACCCTTCAAGTTTCAGAAAATGACATAAATGGTCCTCGGTTTTGTAAATTGGAAAATTATGCAATTATGGTCCTTGTACTAATGTTTAATTGCAGGTTTGGTCCTTATGAGAAGTTTGTGAAAGTTACATTTCAGGCCCCTAAAGTTTCAGAATTTACCAAATGGACCTTATGCTTTTAATAAATTCCAAACGGACCCTTTGTATTATTAAATCCAACTCCAAATCCACTCCCTTCCTAAACCCAGTTACAACCCCAGTCCAGTCCATCCTAAGGCCCAACTTACCAAAACCAATCCGGCCCACTCCCTTTGCAAACTAATAAAACAAACAAACACCCCCCGTTTATCCTCTTCGTCTTCCACCTCACTCCCCCCTCCACCTGTTAACACCACTTGCCTCTTCCACCTTACCCCCTCCAGCTTACCCCTAATCCTACCTACTCTCACCACCCTTTCCACAGAAACACTCCACAATAAATGCCATTCCCACCCCAAAACCACCACTGTAGCATACTAGCCCACAGTATTGAGCAATACTGCCTCATTTTAGTCCAAAACTTCACCAAACTTGCTCCTTACTCATCCATATACTCCCAAGATACATTAATTGTCACAGAACTGCTCAAATCCACGTGTAGCATTTTGGCGCAAATTTCTGATTTAAACGGACAAGATGAATTGGACTCTTTCAATGGCCAAGATCATGTGGGAAAGATATTTTGAGCTAGTGGGATGCAAAGTGGTGTTAAATACTGAAGAAAGAAGAGAAGAAAAATATCTAGTTTTTATTTCTTAAATAATGTATGTCGATTAGTTTAAATCTCAAGTGTTCTTGTATCTTTAAGTTTTTTTTAGTTGTAATTCCTGACTATCAGTGTGTTTTGAATCTTTGGTGATAATACAATTCAAGTTTCATGTACAATTCTCAAGTTTGCAAATTCTCCTTTTACTCAAAAAAATTTCATATAACTGAGTTGTTGTTTCCAATGGAACATAAGGATCCAATAAGCTCATATAAGCTCCCAGGAAGTTCATAAGTGCTTCTAGATACCTTAAAATTCAGTCTAGTTACTTAAACTCACAAATCACAACTTGGTCAATAAAAGTCAAACTGTTCCATATCTTGGTTTGGGTTCTGATTCAGAGTAATTTTGGAAAGGAAGCAGCTTGGATTATGGTTTAGAGACTCATGGGAGTCACATAATTGATCTTGGTTCTCAGTTGTGCTCTGAATTCAAGTTATTTCACATCTCGTTGGGATCTAACGATCCGGGGAAACACTACACTCACCGGAGTATTGGTTTAGGCTGTCTGACTTGTTGACCATAACTTGGTTAATATTATCTGACTGTTTCGGATCAATCAAAATTTGGCGCCGCTGCCGGGGAGGTGTGCTGCGTATTACGACTTTTTGAAATATCTGTGAGTTTGAATTTTCACCCTTTGTTATATATCATCTTTTTGTTCATATTTTATTTTCTATTTTGTAAATTTCCCGTCACTCTAAGTATTCTTAGAGTCGTCTCTAGTGCATGCGCACTCGTTCTTCTAGGTCCACAAGCCCTTTACGTGAGCTTGTCAGAATTCCTCGAAGACGCCGTAGACGTTCTGCCCCAACAGCCGTATCTGAGGAACGTGCTGTTTCACCAAAAAAAAGTTATCATGGCGGAAGACCGTCCGATGAATGAGCTTCTCCAAGCACCCATTGAGGGTTACGGAGACGCTATTGTTGTCCCAGCCATCGTGGCTGAATACTTTGAGCTCAAAACCGGGTTACTAAATCTAGTGACTTCAAGCCAATTTTATGGTTTTGAGAGGGATGATCCCCATGCTCACATTAGATGGTTTAATAAAATCACTTCAACCATCAAATACAAGAACGTCCCTTCCGAAGCAGTTAAACTTCTTCTCTTCCCATTTTCTCTTGAGGGAGCAGCCCGGATTTGGCTGGAAAAACAACCTCCTCGTTCAATACACTCATGGGAAGATCTAGTTACCAAATTTGTAAACGAATTTTTTCCCCCGTCCAGAACGACAAGTCTTAAAAATGAAATCATCAAATTTACTCAAAGGTTTGATGAATCGTTTGGTGACGCTTGGGATCGTTTCAAAGAATTGCTTCGTCGATGTCCTCATCATGGTTTCACTGAGTTAATGCAAATTGACACATTTTATAATGGTGTGAGTCAATCTGACCAAGATTCTCTCAATGCCTCCGCGGGAGGTAATTTTTTGAGCAAAACCACTAAAGAAGCTTTAGAAATCATTGAAAATAAGTCCAAAGTCCGCACTACACGCACAAAGCCATATAACTCCCAAGTGAGTGCTGGTCCTTCTACTTCATCACCCGTGAGTACTTCTAGCACCGATGCTAAGATAGATAAACTCACGGACGCCATTCAAGCTTTGGTTCTCTCAAGCCAGAAAAAAGTCACTTTCACACAAAACCCTTCACATTCTGAAGTTAAAAAAGTGGAAGTTTGTGTCACTTGTGGTGGCCCACATGCTTACTACAATTGTACTGCCACGGATGGTAGTCCTTTTGAAGCCAATGCCTTAGCCGGAACTACAAATCAGGGAGGTAATCAATACCGTCCTCAAATGGAACCAAGTTACCGTGCTAACACACATATGGGACCACCCGGGTTTAACCAAAACCCAAATTTGCAAAATAGAAACCAGAACCAACCTCGAATGAACCAAGGTTATCAAAACCAAGGGAATTTCAATCCTGGACAGAATCAAGGTTTCCACAATCAAGGAAACTTTAACAGAAACAATTTCAACCCCGGAAATCATTTTCAGGGAAATGGTAATCCAAATCAGGGAAATTTTCAGCCACAACAAGGTTATAATCAAAATAACCGTGTCCAAAATTTCCCTAACCAAACACAAGCCATTCTCCCAGCTCCACAACCGTCATCAGATGAGTTGTTAAAGCAGTTCATGAAAACTCAAGAAGAGACAAACAGGTTGTTGGTCAGCCAGATTTCTGAACTTAAGAAATCTTTAAATGAACAACCCTCGGGCTCTGGAAAACTTCCGAGCAACACGATCGCAAACCCGAGGGGCGATGCAAAGGCGATCACGACCAGGAGCGGAGTTTCATATGATGGACCCACTGTTCCCACTACCCCTTCTTCTTCTTCTCCCAAGGTAGTGGAAAATAACGTCGAGGTAAATAAGGACGAAGTACTTCCTACTCATAAGGGAGGTGCCCAAGACGTCCCACCTCATGTTGTCCCGAAACCCAAACCAAAACCTAGAGTTGTTTTTGAACCAAATGATATTCCAGTTGAAACACCTCAGTCCAAACCTTCTACCTCCTCTATTCCTTACCCCTCGCGTTTGAGTGAGCAAAAGCTCCGTGAAAAAGCTAGTCATCAGATGGATAAATTCTTTCAAATCTTCCAAGATTTGCATTTTGACATTAGCTTTGCGGATGCTATTATTTTGATGCCCAAATTTGCATCGACAATCAAACACTTGTTAAGCAACAAAGAGAAACTGTTTGAAATGGCAAAGACTCCCTTGAATGAGAACTGCTCAGCAGTTCTTTTAAAGAAGCTTCCCGAGAAGCTGGGAGATCCTGGAAAATTTCTAATACCATGTGTATTCCCAGGAATGGTTGATTGCTATGCCTTGGCCGATCTTGGTGCAAGTATCAACTTAATGCCGTACTCAGTTTGGAAGAAACTTTCTCTTCCTGATCTTACTCCTACCTGCATGACTTTAGAGCTTGCAGACCGATCTATATCTCGTCCTCTCGGCATTGCCGAGGACGTGTTTGTAAAGGTAGGAGAATTTCATCTCCCCGCTGACTTTGTAGTGGTTGATTTCGATGCCGATCAAAGGGTCCCTCTCATTGTGGGGAGGGGTTTCCTTAGAACGGGCCGTGCTCTTATCGATGTATTTGAGCAAGAAATCACTCTTCGTGTGGGTAATGAAGCTGTTACATTTAACCTCGATCAAACTTCGAGGTACTCCTCCAATTATGATTCTGAAGCAGTTAATCAAATAGATATCATAGATATTGCTTCTGAGGAGTACTCTCAAGGGTTTCTTGGTTATTCTCATAATTCTGTGAGTGGGGATGCCACTCCATCATCTGAACCTATCATTTCAGACTCTTCCCCTTCTCTCACTCCGTTTGAGGGAAGTGATTTCCTTTTGGAAGAGGTCGAGGCTTTTCTCAAAAGTGATTCAGTCCCGCTGGGAATTGATAACACTGAGATTGATCTAGAGGGAGATATTCTTCTCCTCGAGAGATTGCTAAATCAAGACAATTCTCCTCCACTCCCTCCAGTACAACTTCATAATCAGGAAATCAAATATGTTGAGGAAACTGATGATTTTCCTGAGGTCGAACTCAAGGACTTACCTCCTCATCTTGAATACGCATTCTTGGAGGGTAATGATAAATTACCCGTCATTATTGCTAAAGGTTTAAGTGTTGAGGAGAAAAGTGCTCTCCTAAAGGTCTTGAAGTCAAACAAGCAAGCAATTGCTTGGAAACTCTCCGATATTAAGGGTATTAACCCAGATTTTTGTACACACAAAATCTTGATGGAGGACGACTTCAAGCCTGCAGTGCAACACCAAAGAAGGGTGAATCCAAAAATCCATGATGTGATTAAACAAGAGGTTCTTAAACTTCTTGATGCAGGATTAATTTACCCTATCTCTGACAGTCCATGGGTTAGTCCCATTCATTGTGTCCCAAAAAAGGGTGGCATTACTGTTGTCACCAATGAGGAAAATGAGTTGATTCCAACTCGGCTGGTTACCGGATGGCGTGTTTGCATTGACTATCGTAAGTTAAATGACGCCACCCGCAAAGACCACTTTCCGCTGCCCTTTATGGACCAGATGCTTGAGAGATTAGCAGGGAACGAGTACTATTGTTTCCTTGATGGTTTCTCAGGATACTTTCAAATCCCCATTGATCCATCAGATCAAGAAAAGACTACCTTTACATGCCCTTATGGAACCTTTGCTTATAAACGTATGCCTTTTGGCTTATGTAACGCACCAGGTACGTTCCAGAGGTGTATGATGGCCATATTTACCGACATGATTGGTAAAACGATGGAGGTCTTTATGGATGACTTCTCGGTCATTGGGGATTCATTCCAAACATGTCTCACCAATTTAGAAACAATGTTGAAAAGGTGTAAAGACACCAATCTATGTCTAAATTGGGAAAAGAGTCACTTTATGGTCAAAGAGGGCATTGTCCTCGGCCATAAGATTTCCAAGAATGGGATTGAGGTTGACAGAGCTAAGGTTGATGTCATTGCAAAACTGCCTCACCCTACTACCGTCAAAGGTATTAGGAGTTTCTTGGGTCATGCGGGTTTCTATCGTCGATTTATACAAGATTTTTCCAAAATCTCACGACCTATGACTCATCTCCTTGAAAAGGATACTCCTTTTATCTTCTCACCAGAGTGCGTCGAAGCTTTTGAAACATTAAAGAAAAAGCTTACTGAGGCACCCATTCTTATTGCCCCCGACTGGGACTTACCCTTCGAGATTATGTGCGATGCAAGTGATTTTGCTATTGGTGCAGTCTTGGGGCAACGCAAAACGAAACACTTTCAGCCTATCCACTACGCAAGCAAAACTATGAACGAAGCTCAAACTCATTACACCACTACAGAAAAAGAATTATTAGCTGTGGTGTATGCGTTTGAGAAATTTCGGACATACTTAATCTTGACTAAAAGCGTAGTGTATACGGATCACTCGGCTCTTAAATATCTATTTGCAAAACAGGATGCAAAGCCGAGATTGCTCCGTTGGGTTCTCCTCCTCCAAGAATTTGATATCATTATTCGTGATAAAAAAGGAGCTGAGAACCTGGCTGCTGATCATTTGTCCCGATTAGAAAACCCTCATCAAAATGTGTATGAGAAAAAGGAAATAAATGAAACATTTCCTCTCGAAACACTCAATGCGGTTGCTTTTCGTGGAGATTCTACTACCCCATGGTTTGCCGATTTCGCAAACTACCATGCGGGTAACTTTGTTGTGAAAGGGATGTCAACCCAGCAGAAGAATAAATTCTTTAAAGATGTTAAACATTACTTCTGGGATGACCCCTACTTATTCAAAATCTGTGCGGATCAAGTCATCCGACGGTGTGTATATGGACAAGAAGCCACTGAAATTCTTAAGGCTTGCCATGCTGGACCCACTGGGGGACATCATAGTCCTAATTACACCGCCAAAAAGGTGTTTGATTCCGGATTCTTCTGGCCCTCAATTTATAAAGATGCCCAGGATCTCATTAAAACCTGTGATGCTTGTCAGCGTCATGGAAACATTTCACAAAGAAATGAGATGCCACAAAATGCTATTCAAGTATGTGAAATATTTGATATCTGGGGCATTGACTTTATGGGGCCATTTCCATCATCCAGAGGAAACAAGTACATACTTGTGGCAGTTGATTATTTATCAAAGTGGGTTGAAGCTAAGGCTTTACACACAAATGATGCCCGAGTTGTAGTGAAATTCCTGAAATCTCTTTTTGCCCGTTTTGGAACCCCACGTGCTATTATAAGTGATCGTGGTACGCATTTCTGCAATGACAAATTTGATAAAGTCATGCAAAAGTATGGTGTAACCCACCGTCTTTCTACCGCGTATCACCCACAAACAAGTGGGCAAGTGGAAGTTTCAAATCGTGGTATCAAAAGGATACTTGAGAGGACTGTTGGTGAAAACCGTGCTGCCTGGTCGGATAAATTAGATGACGCACTATGGGCTTTTCGTACAGCTTATAAAACACCTATTGGGTGTACACCTTACAAGCTTGTGTACGGAAAGACATGTCATCTACCGATGGAACTTGAGCACAAAGCCTACTGGGCTTTGAAACATGCCAACTTTGACCTCAAAACTGCGGGTGATCACAGAAAAGTTCAAATGAATGAACTAAATGAACTACGTGATCAGGCTTACGAGAACTCTTTAATCTATAAAGAAAAAACAAAGAGAATACATGACTCAAAAATAAAGAACCGCGTTTTTAACGTCGGTGATCGAGTACTTCTCTTTAACTCTAGATTAAAGATCTTCTCGGGAAAATTAAAAACCCGTTGGACTGGTCCATTTACTATCACTAAGGTTTATCCATATGGTACCGTTGAGTTATCTCAAAATGACGGTCCATGTTTTAAAGTAAATGGCCATCGTGTGAAACATTACTTTGGAGAGGACTTCCCAAACATGGTTGTCCCGGATCTCCAAACTTTCCCCAAGGACAATTAAATTCGGGGTCGAGTCAAGCTAGTGACTCGGGAATCAAAAACAAGCTACCTCATGAACAAATCAATTCGAGGTCGAGTCAAGCTAAATGACTCGGTAATCAAAAGCATAGCAATATGGGTTTTTCACCCGTATTTCTGACTTCTTTCTACTTTCTACCACCATTTCAAAAGTAAATATTTTTCAAATTTCAATAAACATGTTTTGTATGTATATTATGTTATTCATCTCCCAGGCTGTCAGGGCGAATTTATTACAGTTAATCATTCACAAGTGATTAGCTTGCGTGGTAATCCTGACACAAACCTGGAAGGTGTATGTATATTATAAACTTTATCATTCAACTCCCGGGCTGTTAGGGCGAATTTATTACAGTTAATCATTCACAAGTGATTAGCTAGCGTGGTAATTCTGACACAAGCCTGGCAGGTAGTGAGTCAAAAAAAAAAAAAAAAAAAAAAAAAAAAAAAAAAAGTGAGTTTGTATGTAAATAGCCTAAAATAAAGGTTATAAATATTTCCTTCTTACGTTCTAAGTATCGGTTTAACACCCGGTGTTTTGAATATTGAGGGCAATATTCATTTCTAAGTGTGGGGGGGGATTCTCACGAATTCAAACACATGTTCCATCAAGCACCCTCATTTGATCAAAATTTAAAGTTTTTTCACACTTAGAAATGCAATAAATGGTATCAATCCTCCATGTCTAACCCACAACAGGATTGGCTAGTCCAGGAGCAAACGGCTCTTGGTAAAGACATCTCAAAACCGTTGATGGCTTGCAATTTGCCAAAAATTGTATGGTTCCTCAACTCCCCATTATCCTAAAAAGCTAATGAGTTGGCTAGCCCGCAAGATTATGGCTTGTGGTAAAGGCCGTAGAAAATCCATAATTGGTAATCAGCTCACCAAGATGTTGACTTAGTCCATCAAGATGCTGGCTAGTCCAGAAGCAAACGGCTTTTGGTAAAGACTAATCAAATCCGTTGACAGCTGGTGGTTTGCTAAAAATCACAAGGTTATCAGGTGTGCCACAGTTTTTACACCTGGCTACTCCAGAAGTGATGGCTTTTGGTAAAGAGTAAAAATCCATTAATTTTTTCTCAAATAGATTGCTAGGGACTAGCAATAGTTTAGTGTGGGGGATTGATGAGTGTGTAAATACTCATCATTTCTGTTACATATAAGCTGCAAAAACATATGAAAACACACAGGAATGCCTTAAAATACATAAAATTATCCCTGGATTGTGTTTTTATGCATAAGGATTGAAAACTGATGAAAAACAAAACATTTCACATAATTTACAGTTTCAGTCCCTGAACTTTTGAAAAGTGTCAAATTTAGTCCCTGGGTGTTTAAAAATGGAAAATTATCAAACTACACCCTTGTTCTATTTATAAATGACAATGTTGGTCCTTATGACAAACTTTTGGAAAATTACAAGTTTAACCCTTCAAGTTTCAGAAAATGACATAAATGGTCCTCGGTTTTGTAAATTGGAAAATTATGCAATTATGGTCCTTGTACTAATGTTTAATTGCAGGTTTGGTCCTTATGAGAAGTTTGTGAAAGTTACATTTCAGGCCCCTAAAGTTTCAGAATTTACCAAATGGACCTTATGCTTTTAATAAATTCCAAACGGACCCTTTGTATTATTAAATCCAACTCCAAATCCACTCCCTTCCTAAACCCAGTTACAACCCCAGTCCAGTCCATCCTAAGGCCCAACTTACCAAAACCAATCCGGCCCACTCCCTTTGCAAACTAATAAAACAAACAAACACCCCCCGTTTATCCTCTTCGTCTTCCACCTCACTCCCCCCTCCACCTGTTAACACCACTTGCCTCTTCCACCTTACCCCCTCCAGCTTACCCCTAATCCTACCTACTCTCACCACCCTTTCCACAGAAACACTCCACAATAAATGCCATTCCCACCCCAAAACCACCACTGTAGCATACTAGCCCACAGTATTGAGCAATACTGCCTCATTTTAGTCCAAAACTTCACCAAACTTGCTCCTTACTCATCCATATACTCCCAAGATACATTAATTGTCACAGAACTGCTCAAATCCACGTGTAGCATTTTGGCGCAAATTTCTGATTTAAACGGACAAGATGAATTGGACTCTTTCAATGGCCAAGATCATGTGGGAAAGATATTTTGAGCTAGTGGGATGCAAAGTGGTGTTAAATACTGAAGAAAGAAGAGAAGAAAAATATCTAGTTTTTATTTCTTAAATAATGTATGTCGATTAGTTTAAATCTCAAGTGTTCTTGTATCTTTAAGTTTTTTTTAGTTGTAATTCCTGACTATCAGTGTGTTTTGAATCTTTGGTGATAATACAATTCAAGTTTCATGTACAATTCTCAAGTTTGCAAATTCTCCTTTTACTCAAAAAAATTTCATATAACTGAGTTGTTGTTTCCAATGGAACATAAGGATCCAATAAGCTCATATAAGCTCCCAGGAAGTTCATAAGTGCTTCTAGATACCTTAAAATTCAGTCTAGTTACTTAAACTCACAAATCACAACTTGGTCAATAAAAGTCAAACTGTTCCATATCTTGGTTTGGGTTCTGATTCAGAGTAATTTTGGAAAGGAAGCAGCTTGGATTATGGTTTAGAGACTCATGGGAGTCACATAATTGATCTTGGTTCTCAGTTGTGCTCTGAATTCAAGTTATTTCACATCTCGTTGGGATCTAACGATCCGGGGAAACACTACACTCACCGGAGTATTGGTTTAGGCTGTCTGACTTGTTGACCATAACTTGGTTAATATTATCTGACTGTTTCGGATCAATCAACTGTTCTCAGCATGGAAAATTAAGTCTTTGTCGTTTTCTTCACTTTTATGCTCCAAAAACGTCCGAATTGCTTCCTTTTCCAGAGTTCTCTCCCAAAGTACCTAAAATCACAAAAGGAACGATTTAGGGGAATATTTGATCAAATAAATTCAATTCCGGGCTTAAATGACCCCCTAAAATTGGTTCATTTTCGCCTCATCATATACCCTTACACTTGAGATTTGCTTGTCCTCAAGCAAATGCGCTTTTATTCTAATCAAAATACAAGTTAGGGGTCATTTAACACTAATATAAAAGTAATTACAACAAATAATCATTCCACTAAAGACCAAAGACAAGCACGGAGGTCATACACTAGCACCTCACAAATAGTGTTTGGATACTCACATCTCTCAGGTGTAATAAAGTATAAATTACAATATGGAAACGGAAGATATCTTTCACTACCTGTCATAGCAAAATAGAATACCATAGGCTTGGGAAAGGATCAAACCTCCACCACATGGCATAAGCACCTAGGATAAACTATCAAAGAGGTCTTTTAAAGGGTTGTAACGTTAGGTGTAGGGATATGAAATACACGGTTTTGTTGGATATAGGCAGTCTTTATTGGTGGCGAGTTAACAATCTTGGTTAATTATATGTACAATATGGCGTTGCTAAGCTAAGACTAGACTCGACTTAAGCTAATAAATGAAAAAGAACAAAAACATAAAATAAACATATAATGAAAAGGGATGGTAGTCCGTATGTTTTTTCTCTTTTTCTTTTTCTTTTTTTTTTCTTTTTTTTTTGTTTTTTTTTTTCGATTTTTTTTTTTTTTTTTTTTTTTTTTTTTTTTTTTTTTTTTTTTGCATACACTCTTACCCTACCATCCAAAATAATACATCATAGGGAATGAACATTCCCCTTACACTTGAATTTTTACAAACTTTAAAATAAACTAGTCTAATGACTCGAATCAAGATAATCAAAACACTTGGAGTACTTTTAAGATTAACGTACATATGGGGGTAATATATGATGTTCTTTCCCATTACTCCATAAAATAAGTACTTTACCCATGAGTCCCAATCGTCCCAAAACAATATGTACAAGGATATGACTCGACTTAGCAACCATGTAATCAATTAGATAATTAACTTAGGGTTTAACAAGTAACAATAATGCACTAAAGATGAGTGCATACACGGAAGGCTAAGGCGATTTGGGTGTACATTTAAGTAGGGTGTAACAAATTCTTTCTTTAAGTAAAATGCTTAAAGTTAGAAACGAAAAGATAGGCTCGGAGGGGTGTACTAGGGGTATCGTGTACTAAAAATGAGTATAACGCTAAGGTGTGGGAAAAATTAATTGACTTAACTAGCCAAGTAATATGACTTAAATGGTCAAGTAATTATGATACGGGTTTAACACAAGGGTGATCCTAATGCCTCTTATCATGTAGTAAATCCTACTACACGAATGTAGTCTCACTAGCGGTCTCGGGATGCATCACTAACGCAAGTTCTAGAATCTAAATGCTACCGGTACACTCATAAGCACTAATAGTAAATGCTTTTCCTATCAAATCTAAAGGCGAACCTCACATATTTGGGTGGAAAATTTTTTTGAATGATACGGTTATGTGCTAGTCATACAATCTCCTATCCATGAGATGCTTGTTATGGCTAAAGTTTCACTCCTAAATGTTGTAAAAAATTTTAAATTTGGCACTAAAATTACACTAACAAGTATTTCTCATAGTTTTATTACACATCTACTATCAAACAAACAAACTTAAGCGAAAGTGTATTTGTAAGGTATCATCATTTTACCCTCCCCTTACACTTAAGATGAACATTGTCCCCAATGTTCAAGTAAAGAATGTAAAAGTGAAATAAGTAATAAGAATGAAATCAAATACTCCCCTGATTCGCTCGGTATGGATAATAAGGTGGCCAGGTGTAACAATTCGCATTTTCAGATTAATTACTATTCCCGGAAAATTTTACTATTCACTTTTTTACTATTCACTTTTTTACTATTCACTTTTCACTATTCATCTCAGAAATTTTTATTTCATATTCTTGTAAGTTAAACTATTTTAACGATAATCCGAGAGTTTGACGCTCGTCGAATCATTTCTGCAAAAATCACAAAGCCGTGTCCGAGATTTACTTTTAGGTTTAAACGTCCTTCCAGCATCCCGATATATCCATAAAACATTATAAACAATAGAAATATGATTTTCTATCATTTTATGACAATTCCAAAAGTTTTGGAATTTTACGTTTTTCAGTTTAGCGTTTTACGCGAATTGCGCGTTTTAGACCCGTGTTTCCAGTTTTTAGCAGGGTTTTAGCACCCGATAGATCCTACCACTCATTTTATATTTTATTATGGACTATATTGACATGTTTAACAATACTTTCAAGTTTCATATTTTTACGATACCCGGTTTTACGTTTTGAGGCTTAATCATTTACGGTTAGCTTTTTACGGAGTCAAAATGCACAAACTAAGCAAGATAACACCAAGAGTCATCATCTAGTCACTCTTATCTCCTTTGAACCGCCAATGTGGGGGTGGAGTCACCATGGGTGGTTAAATCTTGACCCTTGATCTTTAGGATGGTTACAAGTGTCTAAAACTAACCATGGTTAAATTCTAACCCAATATATGGTTAACTATTTTTCCTACCCTATAAATACCAAGCTAAAACACATATAAATCTTGCACCACACCTTCTTATAACCTTCAAGTCCTAAAACCTAAGGCACTTTTCTTATATTTTGTAAGAAAGTTAACTAGTTTTTGAAAGAAAACTAGTGTTTGATCTTCAATCTTGGAAATTTTCTAAGAAAAGTTGTTATAACTTTAAAGTCTCCTAAAAGACGTCGTTATAATCTTCAAATAGCTTTGGACTTCAAGAAGGCGTCGTTATAATCTTCAAATAACCTCGGTTTATCATAGATTGCAAAGGAGGAAAGCTTATTCAATCAAAGTCCTAGTTCTTGTCCTAGTTTTCCTTTTTCATTAAGGCCAAAAGTTGTAAGCAAACCCTAACATACTTTATTGCTTAATTATCATTTTCATGCTCTTTGTGTTCCTTTCATGCTATATATGTTCTTGTTATTGTGTTCATGATGTTTAAAAATGGATAAAACAAGTATTGGTATACATATGTTAACTTATGACAAGTAAACAAGCAAACTAGTGATTTTTATGGAGAACCACGACCAAAATAGTATAACTTTGATATTTGACACTTACTTACTGTTAAAGAGGACTTAACAAGGAAAACATAGCAATTTGAATCACCCAAAACGAGTACCCGAGTCAAAAGTTATGACCATTTGAAGCTAGCGAAACCAAAACGGCAAAACTGCCTAAATAGCATTCTGATCAAATTTTGATTTTGAAAGTCACCCTTTTGGTCCGATTCATCAAAAAGTTAAAACACGAAAGTTGTCCGGAACGACGTTTTCGTTCAGGGATAAAGAAGCTCGAGCCCTGAAAATGCTTTCCGAGTGATAATTTTCTTCAAAATCTTAACAGCCCATTTTAGACCAAAGTCACTATAGTATAGTTATGATTTACTAAGACCAAGAGGTCTAATGACCTAAAGTCGAGACCACAACCATGGCTAAAGCCAAGGTTGAGTCTCAAGACCATGGAAAAATGACCAAGGTCACGGCGAAGCCATGACTAAATGACCATATAAACATATATAGGCAATTCTTCGTATTCTTAGACGTTACTCCAAACCTAAGTCGCAACGTTCTATTATAGGCTGCTTTTAGAGACTTTCACGATTCGACTACCACTTTGATTTCACATCACTTAAGCTTAAGGTGAGTCATAGCCCCTACTCTTTTCATACTTGTTTTAACTCTTGGGGGGGATACATGCTCAACTACTTGCTTACTTGTACAAATACTCTTAAACATTTATACTTGATTGTTTATACTTGATTGTTTATACTTGATTGTGTTACACTTGATTGTCTTATACTTGATCGCATTATACTTGATTTTCATATCTACATGATTGCGTTATATTTAATTGTGAGACTTCCAGTGGCTCCAGATTAAGTTGCTGGATGACCATTGAGACTTCCGATGGCTCCAAATTAAGTTGTTGGATGACCATTGAGGCTATTGATACATCCTAACATTTGCGAATGTTGGATACATCATAAACGTGAGGTCTTCGGAGATGAAGTGTAGACTCACGACTAATTGTTAAAACTGTTTTGATGAACTTATACATGTCTTTATTATACCATATATATTAGCAGTGGGTTGTGAACACACAGGTTACAAGTCTCTTATGGTGGGACTTGCAACTGAGTGGATTCTCAATGCCTTTGCTGTGTGAACATTCTTTAAGGCTTTTCAACTATTTTAAGACAAACTCTATGAACTCACCAACCATTGTGTTGACACTTTAGCATGTTTATCTCAGGTCTGTAAGGGGATAGTTGTTGCATGGAGCATAGAGTCGCTTGGCATGTTTTGAAGACTTATGCTTTTATCTTTACCATTCGATTTGTCTTAAAACTCTTATGTATTGTATTATGGAACTCAAGTTTGTATTTCGGAATTTATTAATCGAATGGTCACTTTTCAAAACGTCTCATTTAGAGTTCGTTTTCTATACCTTGTACTTTGTATTATGAAGTAGCACCCCTATGACACAGTCTTCCGCTGCGATATTTTGGGGGTGTTACAGATTGGTACCAGAGCCTTGGTTATAGAGAACTAGGTTGCATTTAGTGCCTAGACTATAACTGATATAAACATTAAGACTCTCCTCTTTATTTTGCCTTACACACACTTCATGCGCATATGCTTATTGCTAATTGTTTGTTTAGAAGAAACCCCAGACAATAGTCAAGTCATCAAAAATTTAGAGCTAAGTAATAATTGTTTAATTAACTTAATCTTGTGACAGTTCTTGTTTGATAAGACATAAGATTAAGTTAAATAAAGGTTATTAGTTTCCTGTAGAGATTTGATGATTTACCTTATACTTACTTTATATGATTCTAATACCTAGAAGTGGTTCATATGTCCTAGTACGACACTCAAACCTTTCTACAAGCGCGACTAGTCCATTTCGTCATATCACCTTCTCTAGATACCCAGACTATGTTACCCTTTCACAACTTAAGAGCAGATGATAGAAAGTCTACCCAATTATGTAGTACCAATTGTTGAGTTATGTGTGCCTGGTAAATATGTATACGTGTGAAAGGAAGCAATTATAATTATGGTGGCCAACATAATTATAAATGCGTCACGACTCACGTAGACATATGTGACCATGCTTACATTAATCAACGATTGACTCAAATTGACAAGAATTAAGACTAAGTAGTCTAGGAATATCACCTCATATCTGACATCGACAAAATGTCCCTCCTTGTAGATATCATGGCACCAAAGAGAGTAACTCGTAGCACTAGCCGAGGTGGTGCAACACCAAGAGGTGGAAGAACTGGTGGTCGTGGAGGTAGAGGAGCTGCTCACGACACTAGCAACCCTAGTAATGATAGTGGAAGAACTGGTGGACGTGGAGGTAGAGGAGATGCTCACGACGCTAGTAACCCTAGTAACGCTGGTGGAAATCCAGATGTCTCTACCATTATTGCCCAACAACTACAAAACCTACTTCCCACTATAGTCACACAAGTTGGCAATCACATGAACAATTCGGGAAACCACGGAAGCATAAATGACGCTACAAATAATGGAGGAAGGAATGATAACAACAACAACAACAACAACCATAGGACTGGATGTACGTATAAGGAATTTACGTCATGCAAGCCAATTGAGTTTAATGGCAAAGGATGTGCATTGGCATATACTCGATGGGTCGAGAAGATGGAGTCAGTGATTGACATCAGTAACTGTGCAATCCACCAGAGAGTGAAATATTCTGCATGCTTACTATCAGAAAAGGCATTGACATGGTGGAACATGCAGATTCAAGCAAGGACTAGAGAAGCAGCTGTAGGCATGACATGGGACGACTTTAAAGGACTACTGAAGGAAGAATACTGCCCAGTTAATGAAATGCAAAAACTAGAAGACGAGTTTTGGCATCACTCTATGGTAGGGGCTGGTCATGCAACCTACACAGATCGGTTTCATGAACTAGCTAAACTAGTTCCTCATCTGGTTACCCCTGAATCCAAGAGGATTGAGAGGTACATCTATGGCCTTGTTCCCGAGATTCGTGGGATGGTGAAAACAACCGAACCTCCCACAATTCAAAGTGTAATACTAAGAGCAGGGACCCTAACCGATGAGATGGTCAGGAATGGAACTTTGAAGAATAGTGACAAAAGGAAGGGAACGGGTGAATCGAGCGAGCAAAAGGGTACAATGGTTGACAATAAGAGAGCAAGAGGATTTGCGGCAACAGTTTATGATCAGGGAAAGTATGAAGGTCCACATCCTAAGTGTAATAAATGTGCTTATCATCATCAGAGGTCTGAGCCCTGTCGAATGTGTACTAATTGCAATCAGAAGAGCCATTTTACAAATCAGTGTAAAGCAATGGCAAGGCAAGCAGCACCGGTGAATGCGGGCAATATAAGAAACAACCAAAAGACATGCTTTGAGTGCAACAGCCCAAACCACTTCCGAGATACTTGTCCTAAGTTAAATAGGGCACAGAGACAAGTGCTAGATAACCCAACTCTAGCCGTAATGCTTGAAGAAAATAACCCAAACCGTGAATACAATGTTAGTCCACCTCGGGGTCGAGCATACTATTTGGGTGCTAAGGAAGCCCGCAATGCGTAACGGGTACGTACTTTATCCTACCATATTATTCTATCCTAGTTCAAAATCTAGCTTTATTATGCCGTTATTAAGATAAGAGACTTAGACACACTAAACTTCAGGACGAAGTTTCCTGAAGGGGTAGAGACTGTAACAATTCGCATTTTCAGATTAATTACTATTCCCGGAAAATTTTACTATTCACTTTTTACTATTCACTTTTTTACTATTCACTTTTCACTATTCATCTCAGAAATTTTTATTTCATATTCTTGTAAGTTAAACTATTTTAACGATAATCCGAGAGTTTGACGCTCGTCGGATCATTTCTGCAAAAATCACAAAGCCGTGTCCGAGATTTACTTTTAGGTTTAAACGTCCTTCCAGCATCCCGATATATCCATAAAACATTATAAACATTAGAAATATGATTTTCTATCATTTTATGACAATTCCAAAAGTTTTGGAATTTTACGTTTTTCAGTTTAGCGTTTTACGCGAATTGCGCGTTTTAGACCCGTGTTTCCAGTTTTTAGCAGGGTTTTAGCACCCGATAGATCCTACCACTCATTTTATATTTTATTATGGACTATATTGACATGTTTAACAATACTTTCAAGTTTCATATTTTTACGATACCCGGTTTTACGTTTTGAGGCTTAATCATTTACGGTTAGCTTTTTACGGAGTCAAAATGCACAAACTAAGCAAGATAACACCAAGAGTCATCATCTAGTCACTCTTATCTCCTTTGAACCGCCAATGTGGGGGTGGAGTCACCATGGGTGGTTAAATCTTGACCCTTGATCTTTAGGATGGTTACAAGTGTCTAAAACTAACCATGGTTAAATTCTAACCCAATATATGGTTAACTATTTTTCCTACCCTATAAATACCAAGCTAAAACACATATAAATCTTGCACCACACCTTCTTATAACCTTCAAGTCCTAAAACCTAAGGCACTTTTCTTATATTTTGTAAGAAAGTTAACTAGTTTTTGAAAGAAAACTAGTGTTTGATCTTCAATCTTGGAAATTTTCTAAGAAAAGTTGTTATAACTTTAAAGTCTCCTAAAAGACGTCGTTATAATCTTCAAATAGCTTTGGACTTCAAGAAGGCGTCGTTATAATCTTCAAATAACCTCGGTTTATCATAGATTGCAAAGGAGGAAAGCTTATTCAATCAAAGTCCTAGTTCTTGTCCTAGTTTTCCTTTTTCATTAAGGCCAAAAGTTGTAAGCAAACCCTAACATACTTTCTTGCTTAATTATCATTTTCATGCTCTTTGTGTTCCTTTCATGCTATATATGTTCTTGTTATTGTGTTCATGATGTTTAAAAATGGATAAAACAAGTATTGGTATACATATGTTAACTTATGACAAGTAAACAAGCAAACTAGTGATTTTTATGGAGAACCACGACCAAAATAGTATAACTTTGATATTTGACACTTACTTACTGTTAAAGAGGACTTAACAAGGAAAACATAGCAATTTGAATCACCCAAAACGAGTACCCGAGTCAAAAGTTATGACCATTTGAAGCTAGCGAAACCAAAACGGCAAAACTGCCTAAATAGCATTCTGATCAAATTTTGATTTTGAAAGTCACCCTTTTGGTCCGATTCATCAAAAAGTTAAAACACGAAAGTTGTCCGGAACGACGTTTTCGTTCAGGAATAAAGAAGCTCGAGCCCTGAAAATGCTTTCCGAGTGATAATTTTCTTCAAAATCTTAACAGCCCATTTTAGACCAAAGTCACTATATTATAGTTATGATTTACTAAGACCAAGAGGTCTAATGACCTAAAGCCGAGACCACAACCATGGCTAAAGCCAAGGTTGAGTCTCAAGACCATGGAAAAATGACCAAGGTCACGGCGAAGCCATGACTAAATGACCATATAAATATATATAGGCAATTCTTCGTATTCTTAGACGTTTCTCCAAACCTAAGTCGCAACGTTCTATTATAGGCTGCTTTTAGAGACTTTCACGATTCGACTACCACTTTGATTTCACATCACTTAAGCTTAAGGTGAGTCATAGCCCCTACTCTTTTCATACTTGTTTTAACTCTTGGGGGGGATACATGCTCAACTACTTGCTTACTTGTACAAATACTCTTAAACATTTATACTTGATTGTTTATACTTGATTGTTTATACTTGATTGTGTTACACTTGATTGTCTTATACTTGATCGCATTATACTTGATTTTCATATCTACATGATTGCGTTATATTTAATTGTGAGACTTCCAGTGGCTCCAGATTAAGTTGCTGGATGACCATTGAGACTTCCGATGGCTCCAAATTAAGTTGTTGGATGACCATTGAGGCTATTGATACATCCTAACATTTGCGAATGTTGGATACATCATAAACGTGAGGTCTTCGGAGATGAAGTGTAGACTCACGACTAATTGTTAAAACTGTTTTGATGAACTTATACATGTCTTTATTATACCATATATATTAGCAGTGGGTTGTGAACACACAGGTTACAAGTCTCTTATGGCGGGACTTGCAACTGAGTGGATTCTCAATGCCTTTGCTATGTGAACATTCTTTAAGGCTTTTAAACTATTTTAAGACAAACTCTATGAACTCACCAACCATTGTGTTGACACTTTAGAATGTTTATCTCAGGTCTGTAAGGGGATAGTTGTTGCATGGAGCATAGAGTCGCTTGGCATGTTTTGAAGACTTATGCTTTTATCTTTACCATTCGATTTGTCTTAAAACTCTTATGTATTGTATTATGGAACTCAAGTTTGTATTTCGGAATTTATTAATCAAATGGTCACTTTTCAAAACGTCTCATTTAGAGTTCGTTTTCTATACCTTGTACTTTGTATTATGAAGTAGCACCCCTATGACACAGTCTTCCGCTGCGATATTTTGGGGGTGTTACACCAGGTTAGATCTTCCTCCAAGAAAATGAACAATCAAAGCTTCCCTTCCAGAATATAAATCATCTTCTTGTCAAACATAACCTATTAAACCTGATAAAACAAACACAAAAACCCAAAGCATCAATCCGAACAAAGAAAACTCACAACTAGATGTAATTCCAGACTTAGGAATAGAAACAAAACAATTAAAGATATAATGCTTGTGGAATGAATGTTTGCATATTTCCTGGAGTTTATAAAACTAAAGAATTAACAAAAACTTTAAGACTCCGGTATAAACAAAACTTAGCAAAATTTTCAGAATCTTACACATGACGCCGCCAGGAATTAATTCCTGACGCCGTCAGAAGTGACCTGCAGAAATCTTTATGTTAAGTTTCCAAAAAATTTCTGGAAAAACTTGGTTCTACTTCCTGGAAAATCCTGCAAAACATCATTATGACTCGATACAAGCATTTGACTCTAACAAGTACTAATACACATGTCCATTTAATATTGTTGTGGTTCATGCTCAATTTCATTCTTATAAACAAATTTGGATCTCCCTTACACTTATCTTTTGCAAAATACCTTTATATGCAATTAAGACGAAGTTAAAAACAAAATAAAGCATTTTCACAATTTACTTTGAAACATGAGCCACAAACAATAAAAATAAAACATGCATACGGAAACAAATAAAATCAAACAAATAAACAAACAAACAAATAAAAACACACAAAACATGGGTTGCCTCCCAAGAAGTTCTTGTTTTTGTTCGAGTCATGAGCCTGACTCTACCCTTGTTTAACGGAAATAGGGGAGGTTTTCCCTACACTTAGGATTAAGTGTGGGTGAAAGTTGCGATACACACCCTTAGGGTGTGAATATGCCACGTGAGGTGAAGGGGGTGAGTGAATGGCTTCCTTCATCCTAAAACTACCCGGATAATATTGGTTGATGGGTGGGTCGGTTCCTCTTTTGTCTCCTATAAATATATCTAAGGATGGAAAGGTGTGTAAAGATTGAGGTTCTGGTTCATCAACACTAGGAAATTCCCTAAAACTAGGAGTAAGGTTATCACTACAAGTATTCAAACCTATATCCTCAAGTGGTGCCTGGTCCAAGGGTTCTACCTCCATCGGAATTCCTAAAGTTTCTTCTACTTCTTCTGGGTAAGTCACGGGCGGTGTGTGTGCCTCAAATGATGGTAGGACTTGTGGGGTACTTGGTGGGCTTGGTTTTTCTACAATCTCTTCCATCACATCAATATCACCTATGTGTTCATCTTGTATTATGGTAGTGCCTAACCATGACATGCAACTAGGTACTTCAACTCTACCCACCTCATTTCTAAACAAACCTTCCAATTAATCCATCCAAATACCAAATAGGTCTAAGCTTACCATTTTTGGGTGTCATGTTCCACTTCTTTTATGGGCGAGAATCTCAAAGATTTCCCATACCTCTTCATCATCATAATCCCACATTTTTCCATCTTCCATATCTTCAATCTGCTTCTGGGTTTGGCAGTCGATACGAGTGTAGAAGATTTGAAGTGGAAACAATAAGTCAAGACCATGATGAAGGACCTTTTTTAGTAAGTATTTGAAACGAGTCCATGCATCGAAAAAAGATTCACCATTATGTCAACGGAACATAAAGATGTCATTTTGGAGTGGAAGGGGTAGATTATGTAATGGATTTGGTCGATTGGTTGAAAAATTTTGCGGATTCGCGTTTTCCATGATGGCTGATGGTAATGGTTACGAACAAAAACATGAAGAAAAAGATAGACTAAAGAGAACCTAAAAATAAAAATAAAATCTTACTAGAAAGGAATCTAGCAAGTAGACCTAAAAAAAATAGATTCTAACCTAGACAATAACTATTCCCCGGCAGCGGCGCCAAAAACTTGATGTGTGGGGTTTGCACCAGGCTTTACCTCTCATGGGATCTTGAGAAGCTTACAACCCCCACCAGGCAGTGTACCTGATCGATGTAGTATAGTATAATGACAAGTACCGGGGGATTGATCGTTCAGCTAGGAATAGTGTCGCTAGGATTAGAAAACCTAAAGACTAGGTCTGCAGATGAGGGATGATTCTTTTTGTATTTTTATATTTTTAAGAAAGCAAATTAAAATCTCGGGTTTGAAGGATTTGGGCGGAATTAGTTGCTAGTCAACTAACCCAATACTAAGATGCAATCAAAATAAAATACTAAAAATGAAATTAAACTAAATTAAACTAAGGTTGTGAGCAATAAGTGAGAGAAATGTGTTTACTTAGATTTTACTACTCCCTAGATATCTTTTACACGTTAATTACTTGTTATAATTGCGTGGATGACGGATTGTATTCCTTAATACCATTTATGGGGTGGCGTACTTACTTCCCCAATCCTACGAGTGCCTACTTCACTCCTATGTCGAGCCGGCTAAGAAGCTCCTAACATGGGATCATTAGAATTTACTCATGCATTAAATACAACCAATCAAACCTAGTACACATCGGTTCATGTTTCCTAAGACGTTCAAGCATGTTACACAATGGAGATCTGCCGGTTTTCTTAAGCCTAACATTGAAATCATTCATCCAATACAACCATAAACAAGTAATCAACACATAATTATCATCTAGGTTTCATTAGATATAAGCAAACACAAGATAGATCTAGCCTAACATGTTGAAATCAAGACAAGCACAAGATATAGACAACCAACACATAGACATATTGATTGAATTAAGAGAAGACTTATCTCAATAGCACATGAAAGGATTCAAGGGCTAAAAACCCTTGAAAAAGCTGTAAAATACGTACAAGGTTCGGACTTAGGGTTTCTCCACCCTTGTTCCTCCTTTTGAATGAAAATTAGAAAACTATATATAGATTTTAGAAGGTGACGACGTCAAGAACAAATGTCTGACGCCGTCATCTCGCCGCCAAATAGTTCCTCGGACTGCCTAGATCTGGGTATGACGCCGTCATGTGTACACCTTATGCAGGCCGTCACACAATTAACTCTTGACGCTCTACTTGTGACGCCTTCAGGTTTCTTCTGGGTCGTCATGGATTTTACTCTTGACGCCGTCAGGATTTCCTTCTTGACGCCGTCATGCACTGTTCTCAGCATGGAAAATTAAGTCTTTGGCGTTTCTTCACTTTTATGCTCCAAAAACGTCCGAATTGCTTCCTTTTCCAGATTTCTCTCCCAAAGTACCTAAAATCACAAAAGGAACGATTTAGGGTAATATTTGATCAAATAAATTCAATTCCGGGCTTAAATGACCCCCTAAAAGTGGTTCATTTTTCGCCTCATCAGGAAACTATCTATTACCGGACGAAGATCTTCTACAATCACAAAGTGGGTGACGTATGTGAAATTTCCTACAAAAACATGCAATCCCTTTACTCTTCCTACAAAGTTACTCATCCAACCCGTGTTGGGAAATATCCTAGGTCCGAGTTGCTTCTTCATTATCCAATTATAGTGGATCCAAGTCATATTGTTTATAGGAGATTTAAGATCGATGTAGCCTTTCCATACATGCACATGCCCAATGTTGCACGGTATATTGATATTAGAGGGATCGCCAGCTTTGATGATTGGTGAACCTCGGACGTATGGTGTCTTGGGGTCATCGAATAAATCCCTATGGTATACGCATTCTTCCTTAGTTGGTAACCTATCAAAGTAGTTCTCTACATCCTCTACCTTCTCTTCCTTACTATCCTCATTCTCAGATTCACTATCAATTCTATCTCAATCTACATTATCTTCTTCCCTGTCCCGATCGATTGGTTTAATAGTGACAACATTGACAAAGTGGACATGCTTGGGTGATGAGGGATCCTTGATTTAGGTTCCACTGTTAGTGTTCCTAGTGTCCTTATTTGGCATGGTCAACACTTGGTTGTTAAGAGCTTTCAACAAGTTGTCAATTTTATTGGTCATCTCCGTTTGTTGTTGATTGAATTCGGATTCAAACTTAGCCATAAGAACTTATTGAGATGCCATAAATTTAGACATCAAACCTTCAATATTATTGGTACTACCAAAGTTATTGGAAGGATTGTTGTTGAAAGTACGGTTAGGGGTGGACCGTTTGATTGGTAACGATTAGGTGGAGTTGAAGAATTGTTTTGGGGTGTGTTTTGGTTTTGTTTCCACCTAAAGTTTGGCTGATTTTTCCAAGAGGGATTGTATGAATCACTATAAGGGTTTGGCTCGGGTTTCAAAGTGTACCAGTTGTCTCCTGCTCCGTCGGTATGCGAGGATGCGTAATCCACAAAAGCTTGTTCGGGGAGTTCCATGCAATTGCGAGTGTCATGGGGACCACTACATAATTCGCATGAAGAAGTGATTTTGTTCACTTGGCTTGAAGGTTTAGGAGCTTCGTAGGATTTCATAAGAAACTTGACTTGGTCTTCAAGTTCCATGATCCTACGGTCGGGAGTGCTTGAATTGTTCGAAGGCAAAGATATTGCCTTGACCGTTTTGTTCAAATCAAGGGGATCATTCCAACTTTCGTTGTCATAGAGAGCAAGATCTTCTATGAGTTCCCATGATTCTTCCGCACTTCGATCACATAGCTTGCCACCGGCCGCTTGGTCAATGGTTTGCCTCGTGGAGAGATTGATATGGTCATAGAAGATTTGGACTTGGAGCCAAAGATCTATGCCATGATGAGGGACTTTTCGGAGTAAACGTTCAAGCCATTGACTAGCTTGGTCACGTAGAGAGAATTGGAAGAGACGCAATCGGGTCATCTCTCGAGTTTCAACATCAAGGTCTATGGAATCTACGATTTTGAGGAAATCCTTGAGATGTTGATTAGGATCTTCGGAACGAAGTCCATGGAATGCACATTGATACGTGGGAATCACACCAGGCTTTACCTCTCGAGGGATCTCAAGAAGTTTACAACCCCCACCACGCAGTGTACCTGATCGTTGTAGTATAGTATAGTGAGAAGTAACGGGGGATTGATCGTTCAACTCAGGAATAGTGTCGTTAGGATTAGAAAACCTAAAAACTAGGTCTAGATGTGAGGGATGATTCTTTTTGTATTTTTATGTTTTGTAAAAGCAAATAAAATCTCGGGTTTTGGAAGAGTGGGCGGAATTAGTTGCTAGCCAGCTAACCCAATAACTAAAATGCAATCAAAATAAAATAACAGAAATGGAAATAAATCTAATTACTAATGTGGTGTAAACAATGATAGGGAAAGTTGTGTTTACTTAGGTTTCATTACTCCCTAGATATCTTTTACTGGTTGATAGTTTGTTACAATTGCATGGATGACGGGTCGTATTCCTTAATACTAGTCGTAGGGTCGTGTACAATATTCCCTAACTCTATAGGATCCTACTTCACTCCTATGTCGAGCCGTTAAAAGCTCCTAACATGGGATCATTAGAATTCTCCTACGCATTAAATACAACCAAAAATCATAGTACACCTCTGATCATGTTTCTTAAGACGTTCAAGCATGTCACCAATGGAAGTCTGCCTGTTTTCTTAAGCATAACATCGAATACAATCATCCGTAACAACTATAAACAAACAATCAACCCATAATTAACATCTAGGTTTCACTACATCTAAGCAAACACAAAAGAGATCTAGCCAAGCATGTTAAATTGAAGACAAGTGTAAGATATATTCAAGCAACACATAGATATATTGATTGAATTGAAAGAGTACTTATCTCAAATTGACATGAAAAGTTCAAAGGGTTGAAACCCTTGAAAAAGCTGTAAAAATTCAGACCTAGGGTTTTTCCCTCAAAGTTGCACACCAATGAATGAAAATTGGAAAACTATATATAGATTATACAGGGTGACGGCGTCAAGAAGAAATTTGTGATGCCGTCAACTCGCCGCCCATAATGAAATCGGATTACCTAGATCCAGTTTTGACACCGTCATGTGTAATTTGGTTCTGGGCCGTCACTAATATGGGGATTGATATTTACACGGACAGTTTTTATATGCACACGGAAATTGAATATAACTTGACTAATATACCCTCATACTATTTTACAACCTATAGTCTAGAACCAAACAAACTCCACAACCCAGTATATCTTCTTTTCAACCACTTCATCCGGCATGCCATGTTAACCAACCCCATATATTCTTTTCCACCGCCGAATCCTAATGCCTCTCTCGATCCACAACCGCTGCCTCAAATTGGAACAACGATGGAATATCATAATCTATGATTTTTCTTGAGTTTTCAAAATATATATGATAATGAACCAATTTCTTCGTAACAGTTTAGAAACATCCAAAGGTCACTTTGTAATTTAAACAAATATAAATGAACAAATAAAAGATATGTAAATTATGGCATCATCACAAATGGTGTTCTTTCTTAATTCGTTCTTAACTTTTAACTTTAATAAATAACAGAGTATCATCCTTTCAAACTATAAAATTGTAGAGTCCGAAAACAGTGAGGTAAGATTGAGGTGTCGTTAAAATGGAGGTGGCCGGAAGTGGAGGCGTTGTTATCATGGTTTTTCGTCACTTGGTTACAATGATGTTAATGAATATGGGTTATGATGCTCAGTGAAGGTGGGTTACTGGGTTAAGCTAGCGACAAAGTGTCCGAGACGATGAGTATGGGTTGTCAACCAAGGAAACTAACATAGAGGGTGTGTGAGGTTTTTTTTTTTTTTTTTCTTTTTTTTTTTTTTTTTTTTTTTTTTTTTTTTTTTTTTTGTGTTTGACATAATTAAGATCTACTCTTGGCCATGATTGTTGTTTGTTTATTGATACGAAGATTGGCCGGAAGGGAAATAAGACGATGTTGCAAAAGGGTTGGTCGGAAAGTCCAAGAAGAAGGTAACAGACCAAACTTAGAACGTAACAGGCCAAAAATTTTATGTACACCACTGTATTAATGTAGAGGGTATATTCGTCTTTTACAGTTTGATTTTCTGTGTGCAAATAAATAGCATCCGTGTACATATCAGCAACCCACTAATATATGGACCATGACGGCCTTGGGTGACGCCGTCATCTCCAATGCTAAAAACTCTTCTGGACCGTCACGGACTTTATCCACATCCACCTCTTGTATTACTCATGACGCCGTCATTAAAAAACTTGTGACGCCGTCAGGTACTGTTCCTAGCAAGGAAAATTAAGACTTTGCCGTTTTCTTCACTTTTATGCTCCAAAAACGTCCAAAATGCTTCCTTTTCCAGAATTCACTCCAAAAGTACCTAAAATGACAAAAGAAACAATTTAGGGCAATATTTGATCTAATAAATTTGAATCCGGGCTAAAATGACCCCCTAAAACGGTTCATTTTTCGCCTCATCAAATACCTTTACACTTGAGATTTGCTTGTCCTTAAGCAAATGCGCTTTTATTCTAATCAAAATACCAGTTAGGGCTCATTTAACACTAATATAAAAGTAATTACAAGAAATAATTGTTCCACTAACGACCAAAGACAAGCACGGAGGTCATACACTAGCACCTCACAAATAGTGTTAAGATACTCACATCTCTCGGGTGTAATAAAGTATATATCACAATATGGAAATGGAAAATATCTCTCACTACCTGTCATAACAAAATAGATTACCATAGGCTTGGGAAAGGATCAAACCTCCACCACTTGGCGTAAGCACCTAGGATAAACTATCAAAGAGGTCTTTTAAAGGGTTATAACGTTAGGTGTAGGGATATGGAATACACGGTTTTGTTGGATAAAGGCAATATTTACTGGTGGCGAGTTAATCATCTTGGTTAATTACATGTACAATATGGCGTGGCTAAGCCAAGACTAGACTCGACTTAAGCTAATAAATCAAAAATAACAAAAACCTAAAATAAACATAAAATGAAACGGGATGGTAGTCCATATCTTTTTCTATTTTTTTTCTTTTTCTTAATTTTTTCGATTTTTTTTTTTTTTTTTTTTTTTTTTTTTTGGCATACACTCTTACCCTACCAACCAAAATAATACATCATAGGGAATGTACATTCCCATTACACTTGAGTTTTTACATACTTTACTATAAACTAATCTAATGACTCGAATCAAGATAATCAAAACACTTGGATTACTTTTAAGATTAACGCACATATGGGGGTAATAAATGATGTTCTTCCCCATTACTCCAAAACATTAGTACTTTACCCATGAGTCCCAATCGTCCCAAAACAATATGTACAAGATATGACTCGACTTAGCAACCATGTAATCAATTAAATAATTAACTAAGGGTTTAACATGTAACAAAAATGCACTAAAGATGAGTGCATACATGGAAGGCTAAGGCGATTTGGTTGTACATTTAAGTGGGTTGTAACAAATTCTTCCTTTAAGTAAGATGCTTAAAGTTAGAAACGAAAAGATAGGCTCGGATGGGTGTACTAGGGGTTTCGTGTACTAAAAATGAGTACAATGCTAAGGTGTGGGAACTAGCCAAGTAATATGACTTAAATGGTCAAGTAATTATGATACGGGTTTAACACAAGGGTGATCCTAATGCCTCTTATTATGTAGTAAATCCTACTACACCAATGTAGTCTCACTAGCGGTCTCGGGATGCATCACTAACGCAAGTTCTAGAATCCAAATGCTACCGGTACACTCATCAGCACTAATAGTAAATGCTTTTCCTATCAAATCTAAAAGCGAACCTCACATATTTGGGTGGAAAATTTTTCTGAATGGTACGGTTTTGTGCTAGTCATACAACTCCTATCCATGAGACGCTTGCTAAGGCTAAAATTTCACTCCTAAATGTTGTAAAAAATTTTAAATTTGGTGCTAAAACTACACTAAAAAGTATTTCTCTTAGTTTTATTACACACCTACCATCGAACAAACAAACTCATGACGCCATCAGGAATTAACTTCTGACGCCGTCAGAAGTGACCTGTAGAAATCTTTACGTTAAGTTTCCAGAAAGTTTCTGGAAAAACTTATGCCCTACTTCCTGGAAAATCCTGCAAAACATCATTGTGACTCGATACAAGCATTTGACTCTAACAAATACTAATACACATGTTCATTTAATATTGTGGAGAATCATGATCAATTTTGTTCTTAGAAACATATTTGGGGTTCCCCTTACACTTAGCTTTTGCGAAATACCTTTATATGAAGTTAAGATGAAGTTAAACAACAAAATAAAGCATTTTCACAATATAGTTTTGAAACATGATCTACCAACAATAAAAATAAAGCATGCATACGGAAACAAATAACAATCAAACAAATAAAAATCACACAAAACATGGGTTGCCTCCCAAGAAGCGCTTTTCTTTATTTACGAGTCTTGTAGCTAGACTCAAGGTCATGGGCTATCCTATATGGGTGAGCTCCTCGTTGAGGACATCTTTGGGGTCAAACTTGGGTTTCAACTTCCTATCGGTTTTCTTGGTGCGGTATAACCTTTCAAACTTCTCTCCATCAGGATCATATAAGATCATCTTCATGTGCTATGATCTGTCACCTTCCTTAGGTGGTTTGTCCCACTTCCATTTACACTTATCCCCTTCTCTCTTCCACTTGTTCATCTCTATGTTAATAGGCATTACGCATAAGAACTGAATCATTTTCCTAAAGACTAGGGGATCCTCAAAAGGGTCTAGTTCCTCATCTCTAGCTATGAGTTGTTCCACCAAATGTGTCTTATCGATGAAATCTTTTTCTAGATAGAATGGGCGTTGTGGTCCTATAAAGTTTCTTTCTATCCAAGGCCCATATCTAGATGGTCTCCTATTCATCTCTACCCAATGTGGTGTCGGTTCGTCCTCACAATCGTAGCTATGCTTCCTAACATCATAAACAGACCAAGTATCACCTTCTCCTGCCGCTATCTTAGACTCCTTACAATCTATCATGGCACTAGCGGTTGCTAAAAATCCTCTTCCTACTAACAACGGGCATGTAGTATTGATGAGTGTCTAAATACTCATCATTTTATACTAATCTGAGCTGCCAAAACATCCGAAAACACTCAAATATGCATCAAAATACTTAAAATATCTTAGAAGTGTGTTTTATATGTTTCAAATGCAAAATGATCAAAAACAGATGAAAAACATACAAAGTTTGCATAATTGGCAGTTTCAGTTCCTCAAGTTTCAAAAGTTGTCAAAACTAGTCTCTGGTTATTCTAAAAACTTGAAAAAGTCACCAAAGGTCCTTTTAAATTATAAAGTTACATATTTAGTCCTTTGGTGCAAAGTTTCACAAAATTACAAGTTTAGTCTCTGTACTTTACAAAATTGACATAAATGGTCCCTAGGATGTAAAAACTTTGAGAAAAATCAATATTGGTCCTTGTACTAATAATCTTTTGCAGGAATGGTCCTTGGTGTGAAGTTTGGAGAAATTACATAAATGGTCCCTGAAGTTTCACAGTTTGGCAAAAATAGTCCCCGGGTATTTAAAAAAATGAAAAACATCAAAAATACCCTTGTACTATTTATTTATGGCAATATAGGTCCTTATGAGAACTTTGGGAAAGTGGTATAATCAGCACCCCAACTTTGAATAAATTACAAAAATGGTCCTTGTGTAATTTCTAAACCAAACGGACCCTATGTTATTATTAAAAACCAAATCCAAATCCATACCACACCAAAGCCCACCCTACCCTTTATTTACCCAAGCCCACCCCTTCATTTCTCTGGCCCAACTCCCTACCCAGCCCACCTTTTGTTTAAATAATAAAACCGGGCAAAACCGCCCCACTGTTCACCTCCTCCCTCCATACCACTGAGTCACCATTACCACCATGGTTTTCTTCTCACCTCCACCACCTGTCCACCCAGCTGTCTACCCTTGTCCTCCACGCCTCACCAAAGCACATTTAATGCCCTAAAACCCGTACAAGTTACCCCATCTGTCACTTGGATATCTTTGGCGCCAAGTTACAATTTTAAACGGTGGAGATGACTTTGACCATATCAAGGGCTCACAATTGGTGGGAAAGTTGTAGAGGGACACCTGGAAGCTTATTTTCTTCTATTTATCAAGAGAGAAGCAGCATAGAAGAATTATTAGATTAGTTTTAGAATAATTAAATCGTATGTAGTGTAATTTTCAATTCCAGTTGTAATTTCAATCAAATCAGTTGTATTAAGTTATTTTTAGTGTAATATAAGTTTTATTAAACCTTTAATTACATTCTTGTTTATTAAATTCGTATTTAGCAATTTTATGTGAAATTGACAAATTCACATAACATTGTTATCTGTTGTTGTTTTGGAATCTCAAGCTAATATAAGCTCTTGACAAAAGCTTCTGTAAGCTTTAGTAACCTTAAAAACCAGTATAGAGTTAAAAATAGGAAAATCTCAAAAATATAAAGAAAAATAGAAAAATAAAAAATAGTTATCAAGCCTGAAGAATGATGGTGCAGGGCAAGGAGTGATTGCTGTGGTATTAGTTACCTCTTGGGAGGCCATAGGTTATGTCTTGAGTTCCTTGGTACCCTAGTCTCAGTCAGGATCAATTGTAAGCACATTCTTTGATTTTGGTCATTCCACTGTGGAATCCTTTATAATTGCTCATCTTTGTATTTTCAGGTTTAATTAGTATATTTAGGTTGTTATATTGCTTATATAGTAGTGTTTGTTCATCAGATAGTTTGGTTGTTCATTTTTCATATTTCACTGCCTATATAGCTTAATCTTGAATTGTGAGTCTTTGTTAGTATTACTAGTGTTTAGGTGCTAATCTCCGTTTATTACATCATAATATAACCTTGGAAACTAATTTTATGGTTTAAATTTGTGGAATTCTTTGAAAAAGCAAAAACAGACAAGTTTATAGGGGTGTTTGGCTCAGTATACCTTGCTGAGTGTTAGCTAGTTTCTTGGGTAGATTATGCTTGTTACATGCTTCATTAGGTCCATTTAGCTCAGTCATACCTTAAAAACTAGTGTTTGTTTGGTAAAAAGTCAAAATCACCATCAATTTGCCTTAACTGTTTACTGTGGTGATTTTGAGAACTAAATCCCACTATATCAATGCATAAGCATGTGTTTTAGCTTAATTAAGTAATATTGTAGCTTATAACATCACATTCAGTCAGTAGGATCAAAATTAAATTCACCAAAGTCAAACTAGCTAAGTTTCATCAAAAGTCAAATATTGCTCATCTCAGTTTTTCCAATATTTCAAGTATATGTTGTGATTTATGTGTTTGGATTGAGAGGTTGAAACTTGTTCCTAATTATAGCCTACCACCTCAAATTCAAGGTCTCAGTACCCTCCTATTTTTGTGAATTTTCTGCTGGGCCCCACACAACACCAAACACAACTGCATGGATAACTCATCCCCTGCATCAGCAGATATCAGTCCATCACCACCACTTTGGTGGTGATTTCTGATCACCACAGTGGGCCCCACACCTCTAATTTTGTTCCTTTGAACCCCCCTCCTACTAGGGATCCTTAGTTGACGATTTGTTTGACCATAAGACCTCTGGGTCCCACCTAATTTAGCCACAAAAGTTTGTCCCAGTTTCTGAGTTCATACAAGTTGCCAAGTGCTTTTTAATTGCTTATTAGCTTATTCTAAAGGCTTATCTGATCAAAACTAGCTCATACTTGTTTAAGTAACTTATTGGAACCTGAATAATCCATAGTGGGTCCCACACAAGCTCACTTGAGCTTATTTGCTTCTTTGGTCAAACAAAAGTCAACTGTGGAGGAAATAAGCCCCCACAGTGCTTATTATTAAGCTATAAAATAGTTGTTTTTATTAAAGTTAGTTGTTTTTATATATAAATTAGTTTAGTAAAAGAAAAATCAAGAAAAACCAATATAAAAATAAGTGATAGTTTCTATTTAATATAATTTAATTTTAATTTTCATTTTTAGATTTTTATTAAGTAACCTACCTTTTTATATTTTTATTAATTGCCTCTTATATTAAAGTATTTTTAATAATTTTCTCAGATTTTTATTTTGTCTTTTAGTATTAATTATAATTTAAATTAGTTTTATTAATAATTAATCAATAATTAAGTTATAAATAGCATAATTAGTTTTTACAAAGCAACACCTAGATTTTATATTTCTCCTAGCTTTTATAAGTCATAATATAATTTTAGTAGTTTTTCTAGAATTTTTACTGTTCATTTACTAGTTTTTATAATTTAAATAGTTTAATTGGTAATTAATTAATAAATAGAATAATAATTAGTAAACTAGTTTAAAAATATATAAAATAAAGTTTTTATAATTTTTTAGGATTCCTGTGATGGTTAATTAGATTTATAAAAATCTTCTTAATTATATAAGTCTTTTTAGTATTTATAATAATTTAAATCATATAAATAGTTAATTAATAATTAAATAGTTAATAATTAATAATAATTAGAATAATAGTGTGAAAAATATAATTTTATTTTTAAAATAAGTTTTATAATATTTTAGACTTTTAGAAAGTTTAATTTTATTTTTCTAAGACTTATTTTACATTTTATTAATTATTAGTGTATTATTAAATAATTAATAATAGTTATTAAATAATAATAATTAATTAAATAATTAAGTAATTATAAAATAAATATTTTAAGTTTATTTAATTTGCATTTACGCCCCTAAGGCATATAAATTATTACTTTAGTTAAAATCGTTTTTGTTTCGTACATTTACGTAGAATTAAATTAAAAGTACGCGGTTTTAATTATTAAACGTTTTTAGATATCTCGCTTTCACGTAATCGTTAAAATAGTTTATCTAAGTTATTTTATTTTATAAAACCCTAGTGTAATCACTCACACACACACTTATACCTTTCCTGTTCATATTCACTCGATCACAGATTCGTTTTTAATAAACCATCGCACACCTCGTTGGGACATTACGACCCGGGGAAACACTGTATTCCACGGAAGCATTGGCTTGATTAGTTTGACTTTTATGGTTGACCATTCACAAGTGGTTGACCAATAATTATCTGACCGTTTCAGGCCAATCAAGTATCACTAACCATATCTAGGACGTGAAAATCCGCTAAAATAGTTAACTTTCCTACGTGAACCACTACATCCTTGATCATTCCGACCGGATGGGCAATACTTCCATCCGCTAGACCAATTAGTACTTCCGTCTCCTCTAACTTTCCTAGCTTAAGAGTGGTGAAAAGAGATAATGGAATCAAGTTGAGGCTTGATCCTAAGTCGGCTAGTGTGTCGAAAGCTTCGGATTTTCCTATCTTACAAGGCAAAACAAATATACCCGGATCATCAAGCTTCTTAGGCAACTTGTTTTGAACGATGGCGGTCCCATTTTTACCCAATTTAAATTTCTCATATTTTTCTAGTAAGGCACTATAATAGGGAGCATGGGCTAAGACATCAATGACGGGGAGTTCAAGGTGGAGCTCCTTGAATTCATCGTCAAGGTCTTGTGTAGGAGGTGTTTCAACTATGTTATTGACCGGTTTGATATCGGATGTTTCATTCAATTGGTCCTTTTGAAGAATTTGGGTTTGCTTGAAACACGTGCTCATTGCTTTGACCGAATAGTATTGCGGACAAGAAGTAGGTGACAAAACCGAGGATACGGAATTAATTTTTAGTTTCGGGTTCTTGATCGTGTCGCTTGGGAGTGCTCCCATTTCTCAGTCATTGAGAACTTTCAACAATGTGTCAATTTTGGGGGTCATCTCGCTTTGCATTTGTTTGAAATCGGCTTGAAACTTAGATATGCGAGCTTCTTGAGATGCCATAAACTTGGACACCAACCCTTCAAGATTGTTGGTACTACCATAGTTATTGGAAGGGTTGTTGTTGAAAGTACGGTTAAAGGGTGGACCGTTTTGTTGGTAACGATTAGGCGGATTGGAAGAATTGTTTTGGTTTTGTTTCCACCTAAGGTTCGGGTGATTTTTTCAAGAAGGGTTGTAGGAATCACCGTAAGGGTTTGGCTCGGGTTTGAAAGTGTACCATTTGTCTCCCGCTTCGTCGGTACGCGAGGATGCGTAGTCCGCAAAAGCTTGTCCGGGGAGTTTGATGAGTGCTCAAACACTCATCATTTTTGGTCAAATGTGAACTGCAAAACATTTAAAAACACTCAGAAATGCATCAAAATACAGAAAATATCCCAAAATTGTGTTTTATATGTTTTAGATGCAAAATGATTAAAAACAGATGAAAAACGAACAAAGTTTGCATAATTTGCAGTTTCAGTCCCTCAACTTTCAAAATTTGACAAAATCAGTCCCTGAGCATTTATTTTGAAAGAAAAGTTAATAATAGTCCTTTGAGTTCAAAAGTTATCAAAATTGGTCCCTAGGTGAAAGTTGTGAGAATTTACAAGTTTGGTCCCCAAAGTTTCAAAAATGGCAAATATGGTCCTTGGGTATTCAAAATGGGAAATTTACATTTATAACCCTTGTACTATTCAACAATGGCAAAAATGGTCCTTATGATAACTTTTGGAAACTTACAACTCACACCCCTAAAAATCCAAAATTGCATAATAGGTCCTTGGGCTTAAACCTTACAAACCAAACCAGACTTTATTACTACTACTAATCCAAAACAAAGCAAACACAGCCCACCCTTTCTGCTGGCCCAAATCACCCCAAAGCCCAATCCACACCACACTAATAAATCCACTCACCCCCGTTTAATACTCCTCCCTAGTCAAACCCTTTGACCTTCACCCTTAACCTCCATTTCCCTCCCACTTGACCTGCTAATCCAAACTACCCCATCACCAACTCTGTCCTCAACCCACTCCATGTTCCCCCAACTCATAACTACAAAACAAGAACCATTTATGGTCCTAAACATACTCCAAGCAACATGTGGGAATTTTTGGCGGCAAAAATCATTCAAGGGTCAAGATTGAGTTCACTCATCCAAGGGTCCATTTTTATTGATGGGAAAGAAAGAGGAATGTCCCCTGGTCTATAAAAGTCAAGAAGAAAGGGGTGGTAATTTTTAGTGTAGTAGTAGCAGTAGACTAGTTTTAGTGTCAAAATTAGTATAAATTTAGTTTTAAGTTGAACTATTAGTTTAAAAAAGGCTGTAATTTACATTTTCATTGTAATTGTAACTTGTATTAATCATCAAGTTCAATTGTCTAAGTTAAATTCTAATTTTACCATTTGTATTTGAAAACTCTCAAATTAGTTTTAAGCTATTAAAATGGGGCTTAAATGATCCCCTAAAAGTGGTTCATTTTTCGCCTCATCATATACCCTTACACTTGAGATTTGCTTGTCCTCAAGCAAATGCGCTTTTATTCTAATCAAAATACAAGTTAGGGGTCATTTAACACTAACATAAAAGTAATTACAACAAATAATCGTTCCACTAAAGACCAAAGACAAGCACGGAGGTCATATACTAGCACCTCACAAATAGTGTTTAGATACTCACATTTCTCAGGTGTAATAAAGTTATATCACAATATGGAAATGGAAAATATCTCTCACTACCTGTCATAGCAAAATAGATTACCATAGGCTTGGGAAAGGATCACACCTCCACCACATGGCGTAAGCACCTAGGATAAACTATCAAAGAGATCTTTTAAAGGGTTGTAACGTTAGGTGTAGGGATATGAAATACACGGTTTTGTTTGATATAGGCAGTCTTAACTGGTGGCGAGTTAACAATCTTGGTTAATTACATGTACAATATGACATTGCTAAGCCAAGACTAGACTCGACTTAAACTAATAAATGAAAAATAACAAAAACATAAAATAACCATAGAATGAAACGGGATGGTAGTCCGTATCTTTTTTCACTTGGAGTACTTTTAAGATTAATGCATATATGGGGGTAATATATGATGTTCTTCCCCATTACTCCATAAAATAAGTACTTTACCCATGAGTCCCAATCGTCCCAAAACAATATGTACAAGGATATGACTCGACTTAGCAACCATGTAATCAATTAGATAATTAACTTAGGGTTTAGCAAGTAACAATAATGCACTAAAGATGAGTGCATACATGGAAGGCTAAGGCGATTTAGGTGTACATTTAAGTGGGGTGTAACAAATTCTTCCTTTAAGTAAAATGCTTAAAGTTAGAAACGAAAAGATAGGCTTGGAGGGGTGTACTAGGGGTATCGTGTACTAAAAATGAGTACAACGCTAAGGTGTGGGAAAAATTAGTTGACTTACCTAGCCAAGTAAAATGACTTAAATGGTCAAGTAATTATGATACGGGTTTAACACAAGGGTGATCCTAATGCCTCTTATCATGTAGTAAATCCTACTACACGAATGTAGTCTCACTAGCGGTCTCGGGATGCATCACTAACGCAAGTTCTAGAATCTAAATGCTACCGGTACACTCATAATCACTAATAGTAAATGCTTTTCCTATCAAATCTAAAGGCGAACCTCACATATTTGGGTGGAAATTTTTTCTGAATGATACGGTTATGTGCTAGTCATACAATCTCCTATCCATGAGACGCTTGCTATGGCTAATGTTTCACTCCTAAATGTTGTAAAAAATTTTAAATTTGGCGCTAAAATTTCACTAACAAGTATTTCTCATAGTTTTATTACACATCTACTATCAAACAAACAAACTCAAGCGAAAGTGTATCTGTAAGGTATCATCATTTTACCCTCCCCTTACACTTAGGATGAACATTGTCCCCAATTTTCAAGTAAAGAATGTAAAAGTGAAATAAGTAAAACAAATGAAATCAAATACTCCCCTGATTCACTCGGTATGGATAATAAGGTGGCCAGGTTAGATCTTCCTCCAAGAAAATGAACAATCAAAGCTTCCCTTCCAGAAAAATAAATCATCTTGTCATACATAACCTGTAAATCCTGAGAAAACAGACAAGGCAACCTCGCATAAAATCGGCGGCAATCTACATATGCTAATAAAACCTAGAAAACAAAATAAGATATAATGCTTGTGGAATGATGTTTGCAGATTTCCTGGAGATTATAAAACTAATAATTCAATAAAAACTTTAAGACTCCGTTAGAAAAACAAAACCGGTAAAATTTCCAGATTTTTACACGTGACACCGTCAAGAGTAAACTCATGACGCCGTCAGAAGTGACCTGCAGAAATTCTTATGTTAAGTTTCCGGAAAATTTCTGGAAAAACTTGGTTCTACTTCCTGGAAAATCCTGCAAAACTTCATTATGACTCGATACAAGCATTTGACTCTAACAAATACGAATATACATGTTCATTTAATATTGTGGAGAATCATGATCGGTTTGTTTTTTAAAAACATATTTGGGGTTTCCCCTTACACTTATCTTTTGCAAAATACCTTTGGATGAAGTTAAGACTAGGCCAAACAACAAAATAAAGTATTTCCACTACTTAGTTTTGAAACATGATCTACCAACAATAAAAATAAAGCATGCATACGGAAGCAAATAACAAACAAACAAAATAAAAATCGCACAAAACATGGGTTGCCTCCCAAGAATCGCTTGTTTTTGTTCGAGTCACGAGCCTAACTCTACCCTTATTTAACGGAAATAAGAGAAGTTTTCCCTACACTTAGGATTAAATTCGGATGATAGTAGCGATACACACCATCTTGGTGGAAGTATGCCACGTGAGGAAAGAGTGGTGGATGAATAATATGCTCAAAGGGTTGTGCTCCTATCACCATAACCTTACCTAATTCAATCGGGTTAATGGGTGGATTAAGATTTTCTCCTAGAAGGGGATCATTTTCAATCAACTTCAAGAGATTACTAGTTGGGGATCCATCTTGACCTAATAAACCTGGTTTAAACCCATAATGTTTTTTGTGATCAATCATAAATGGGTGATGTAAGCATGTAAGGTCATTTTCCACTCTTATATTGGTTTCCTCTCTACAAGGCTTAGAGTCCACTACCTTTATCCTAAGACTACCCGGACTATATGGTTTGATGGGTGGATCGGGACCTATTTTAATTCCTAAATTCACATCGAACGATGGAAGATTAGGTAATGGTTTTGGTTGAGGCTCCGGTTCATCAAAACTAGGAACTTCCCTAGAACTAAGAGTAAAGTTATCATTATAAGTATTCAAACCTATATCCTCTAGTTGTGTTTGGTTCAAAGGTTCTACCTCAATTGGGATTCCTAAAGTCACACCTACTTCATCCGAATAAGTCACGGGCGGTGTGTATGCCTCAAATGATGGTAGGACTTGTGGGGTACTTGGTGGGCTTAGATTTTCAACTCTATCCTCCATCTTATCAAGATTACCAATGTGCTCAGCTTGTATTGTGGTGAAATCAAACCACTTCGTTCACCCAGTTATCTCATCTATACGCTTATCCCCAAACAATCTTCTTGTCTGTTCCCTTAAACTTGCTATCAATTGATCCGTAACAATGTTTGTTGGGTTGTCCATTTTTTTGGCAAGTCTGGCACAATTCTCGATGGTTTCCCATGCTTCATCAACACTTAATCCCCAAAGGTCCCAATCTGCGGCATGGTCAATGTCCATTTTGGTATAGTGGTCGACACGATGGTAAAATATTTCAATTTGGGACCACAGATCGAAATTATGATGAGGGACTTTTCGGAGTAAATATTTAAAACAAGCCCATGCATCATAGATAGGTTCATCCTCATGTTGTTTAAATATCAAGATGTCATTTGGAGTGGGTGAATTTCGTGGTTGGTAGTATGGTGGATTCGCGTTCTCCATAATGGCTAACGGAATAGTCAATGGAAAGGTTTTTACAAACAAAGACACAAAGAAAAGATAGACTAAAGAGAACCTAAAAATAAAAATAAAATCATACTAGAAAGGAATCTAGCAAGTAGACCTAATAAAAAGAAGTTCTAACCTAGACAATAACTATTCCCCGGGCTGCGGCGCCAAAAACTTGATGCGTAGGGATTGCACCAGGCTTTACCTCTCAAGGGATCTTGAGAAGCTTACAACCCCCACCAGGCAGTGTACCTGATCGATGTAGTATAGTATAATGACAAGTACCGGGGGATTGATCATTCAGCTAGGAATAGTGTCGCTAGGATTAGAAAACCTAAAGACTAGGTCTAGAGATGAGGGATGATTCTTTTTTGTATTTTTATATTTTTTAGAAATCAAATTAAAATCTCGGGTTTGAAGGATTTGGGCGGAATTAGTTGCTAGTCAACTAACCCAATACTAAGATGCAATCAAAATAAAATACTAGAAATGAAAATAAACTAAATTAAACTAAAGTTGTGAGCAATATGTGGGAGAAATGTGTTTACTTAGATTTCACTACTCCCTAGATATATTTTACACATTAATTACTTGTTATAGTTGCGTGGATGACGGATTGTATTCCTTAATACCATTCATGGGGTGGCGTACTTACTTCCCCAATCCTATGAGTGCCTACTTCACTCCTATGTCGAGCCGGCTAAGAAGCTCCTAACATGGGATCATTAGAATTTACTCATGTATTAAATACAACCAATAAAACCTAGTACACATCGGTTCACCTAAGACATTCAAGCATGTTACACAATGGAGATCTGCCAGTTTTCTTAAGCCTAACATTGAAATCATTCATCCAATACAACCATAAACAAGTAATCAACACATAATTAACATCTAGGTTTCATTTGATCCAAGCAAACACAAGATAGATCTAGCCTAGCATGTTGAAATCAAGACAAGCACAAGATATAGACAACCAACACATAGACATATTGATTGAATTAAGAGAAGACTTATCTCAATTGCACATGGAGGATTCAAGGGGTGAAAACCCTTGAAAATACTGTAAAATACGAGCTAGGGTTTACAAAGTTCGGCCCTAGGGTTTCTCCACACAAGTTCCTCTCTAATGAATGAAAAATAGAAAACTATATATATAGTTTAGAAGGTGACGGTGTCAAGAACAAATGTCTGACGCCGTCATCTCGCTGCCAAATAATTCCTCGGAGTGCCTAGATCTGGGTCTGACGCCGTCATGTATACACCTTATGCAGGCCGTCACAAAATTAACTCTTGACGCCCTGATGAGGCGAAAAATGATCCGTTTTTAGGGGGTCATTTAAGCCCGAATTCGAATTTATTTGATCAAATATTGCCCTAAATCATTCCTTTTGTGATTTTAGGTACTTTGGGAGTGAAATATGGAAAAGGAAGCAATTCGGACGTTTTTGGAGCATAAAAGTGAAGAAAACGCCAAAGTCTTAATTTTCCATGCTGGGAACAGTAGGTGACGGCGTCAAGAGCAAAATTCCATGACGATCCAGTAAAGATTTGACGGCGTCACGAAGGTAGGGCGTCAAGAGTAAAAGTCATGACGGCCTGGAAATGATTAAGTCTTGACGGCGTCAAATGTAGATCAAGGCAGTCCGAGAATAGTTTTGGCAGCGAGGTGACGGCATCACAATGTTTGTCTTGACGCCGTCAGACCCCTTTTCCTATATATAATTTTCTAATTTTCACCTTAAAAAGAGAGAAGTTTTGGAGAAACCCTAAGTACGAACTTGGTGCGAATTTTATAGGTTTTTCAAGGGTTCCAAGCCCTTGATACCTTACATGTGTAATTGAGATAAGTGTTCTTTCAATTCAATCAATATGTCTATGTGTTGGTTGTCTATATCTTGTTCTTGTCTTAATTCCATCATGCTAGGCTAGATCTATCTTGTGTTTGCTTGGATCTAATGAAACCTAGATGTTAATTATGTGTTGATTACTTGTTTATACTTGTCTTGGATGAATGATTTATATGTTAGGCTTAAGAAAACTGGCAGATCTCCAATTGGTAACATGCTTGAACGTCTTAAGAAACATGAACCGACGCGCACTAGGTCTTTATTGGTTGTATTTAATGCATGAGCCACTGTTTACAATCCCTATAGTTGTGTTGGGCATGGTGTAGGAGGAGATAAAAGCTCATAGAATTGGGGAGTTAAGTGTGCCACCCCATGAATGGTATTAAGGAATACGATCCGTCATCCATGCAATTATAACAAGTAATTAACGTGTAAAAGATGTCTAGGGAGTAGTGAAATCTAAGTAAACACATTTTCTCCACTTATTGCTCACAACTTTAGTATAATTTAGTTTATTTTTATTTCTTGTATTTTATTTTGATTGCATCTTTAGTATTGGGTTAGTTGATTAGCAACTAATTCCGCCCAAATCCTTCAAACCCGAGATTTTTAATTGCTTTCTAAAAAATATAAAAACACAAAAATAATCATCCCTCGCCTTTAGAACTAGTATTTAGGTTTTCTAATCCTAGCGACACTATTCCTAGCTGAACGATCAATCCCCCGGTACTTGTCACTATACTATACTACAACGATCAGGTACACTGCCTGGTGGGGGTTGTAAGCTTCTCAAGATCCCTTGAAAGGTAAAGCCTGGTGCGATTCCCACGTATCAAGTTTTTGGCGCCGCAGCCTGGGGAATAGTTATTGTCTAGGTTAGAATTTCTTTTTATTAGGTCTACTTGCTAGATTCCTTTCTAGTAAGATTTTATTTTTATTTTTAGGTTCTCTTTAGTCTATCTTAGTTCTTTGTGCCTTTGTTCGTAACCACCCGGCATCATGGACAACGGGAACATCTTTGAACCCGTCATCCCACCACAACAAAACCCACCATTAGAACCCCTTAGGCCCCGAACCTTAGGAGAGTATTCCTGACCTAGCCACCAAGGCTACCGAAACACCATTGAGCTCACCGGAGCCAATGTGACCCCCTTGCGATCCGACACCATCCGGTTGGTGCAAAGCGGATGTGCATTCCATGGACTTCGTTCCGAAGATCCAAACCAACATCTTAAGGTCTTCCTCAAAATCGTAGATTCCATAGACCTAGATGTTGCAACTAGAGAGACAACCCGATTACGCCTATTCCAGTTCTCTCTACGGGATCAAGCTAGTCAATGGCTTGAGCGTTTACCCGCGGGATCCATCACCACATGGGATAACCTCACCAATCGCTTCCTTACTCAATTCTTTCCACCGGGGAAGACTGCAATGCTTAGGAATGACATTCTAATGTTTGAACAGCAGCAGGGTGAAACTTTCTATGAAGCTTGGGCCCGTTTTAAGGATCTCCTCCATAAGGTCCCTCATCATGGTATAAACCGTTGGTTATTAGTCCAGATTTTCTACGACCATGTTGACTATCACACTAAGCGCACAATTGATAGGGCCGCAGGAGGTAAACTGCGTGATAAGAATGCTGAGGAGTCTTGGGCAGTTATCGAGGAGCTTGCCACTGATAATCAGGAGATGTGGGAGTTTAATCATACAGTAAAAGCGGCTATCAATGCAGTCTCAACATCTGGAGGGACTACCGAAATCCCCGATGAACTCCTATGCAAACTCGAAGCAAAAGTTGACTATTTTGAGGAAAGGCAAAGGAGGCCTTTAAGTCCTAGACGAGCTACTGTCAATTCTGTCTCAAAACCAACTTCGGCACCATTATCTGAGTCGCCTTCTAGAGAAAATGTCGAGACTTTTCAGAACTATACTCCACCTTGTTCCCCTCCCAAGGAACTTAGCTCGGAGTTTGAAGCTAGGATGAGAGAATATATGGCAACTCACTCAGATCGGCTTGCTAGATTCGAGGAAGCAGTTTATAAGCAAAAAGAGGAGATGCAGGAGAAAATGAATGAGATGATGAGTCTATTATAGGAGTATGCCAACAGAGAACCCCCGAAAGAATACTACTAAGGAAAGAAAGTGCCACTCCCACCACCCAATTTGTTAACTCCATCACCATTGTCCAAAAGGATAACGAGAAGGTAGAAACTCCTGCTAAACAGACCTTAGAAAAACCACCAGAATCCCAACCTTTGAGTTACTACCTGAAACATGATATAAACAAAAACACTATAACAAATTGGATTAAGGGTGATGGGCGTAACCAACCCTCCAGACAGGTTTCTGAGAAAGAGGAAGAAGTGAAAGATGAGTATGATACACTTCCTGGAGGATTTGTATTCGAGAAGCTATTGGTACAAAAAGTGGCTACTAAGCAGATAGCATGTGGGAACTTTGAGATACCAACAAGCATCGGGGACTTGAAACATCTTAGTGCTTTCGCCGACCAAGGATCGGAAGTAAATCTTATGCCCCTAACTATTTACATCCAACTAACGTCAAAAATGCCAGCCCCTACTCGTGTTAGGTTATCTCTCGTTGGACACTCATACGTATACCCCCTAGGAATCGCAGAAGATGTATTAGTTAATGTCGCAGGATTCATGTACCCCGTTGATTTTATGATCATCGATGATAAAGGGGATGGATGCATGCCAATAATCCTTGGGGCACCATTCCTCGCCACCGCTAGGGCTGTCATTAAGTATGAAGGTAGGAAGATTGAGCTTAAATCTGGAAAACAAAAGATTAGCTTCCCCATGACCCCGCGAAGTGGGCATGAGAGTTTGAGTTGGAGAAAGATCAAAAACAACATTGGCACGACACCCATTCGTGTTCAGAATAAAATTCTTGCATGGGAGGCAAGAATCAAAAGCTATAAGAAAGCCAAAAATGAAAGAAGAAAAAGCAATAAGGTTCAGGTCGAATTCGAACATACTCGACCCGCAGAAAATCATATACCATTTGAGGAAGGGAACATGGTACTCTTGAGACACTTGGAAACAACAATACCACCCGATAAACCAAGTCCTTGGTGGTATGGGCCATTCACAATCAAAGGTGTGAACCAAGATGGGGTAGCTAACTTGAGAAGTAAAGTAGGTGGAATGGTAATTGCGAGTATCGACAGATTGAGGCACTACCACCATAACAGTAATGATCGCAACTACATGGGGTATATCATTTCAAGGGATGAGGTCACGTAGTAACCCATGACCTTGAGTCTAGCTACAAGACTCGTAAATAAAGAAAAGCGCTTCTTGGGAGGCAACCCATGTTGTGTATGATTTTATTTTGTTTGTTTGTTATTTGCTTCCGTATGCATGCTTAATTTTTATTGTTGGTAGATCATGTTTCTAAACTAAATAGTGGAAATACTTTACTTTGTTGTTTTGGCCTAGTCTTAACTCCACCTAAAAGTATTTTTGCAAAAGATAAGTGTAAGGGGAAACCCCAAATAAGTTTTCAAGAAACAAACCGATCATGATTCTCCACAATATTAAATGGACATGTATATTAGTATTTGTTAGAGTCAAATGCTTGTATTGAGTCATAATGAAGTTTTGCAGGATTTTCCAGGAAGTAGGACCAAGTTTTTCCAGAAATTTTCCGGAAACTTAACATAAGAATTTCTGCAGGTCACTTCTGACGGCGTCACGAGATTACTCTTGACGGCGTCAAGTGTAAAATCTGGAAATTTTACCAGTTTTGTTTTTCTAACGGAGTCTTATGGTTTTTGTGAATTATTAAGTTTTATAATCTCCAGGAAATCTGCAAACTTCATTCCACAAGCATTATATCTTATCTTGTTTTCTAGGATTTAGTAACTTATATAGGATGCCGCCGATTTTACGCGAGGTTGTCTTGTCTATTTTATCAGGTTTTATAGGTTATGTATGACAAGAAGATGATTTATATTCTGGAAAGAAGCTTTGATTGTTCATTTTCTTGGAGGAAGATTTAACCTGGCCGCCTTATTATCCATAGCGAATCAGGGGAGTATTTGATTTCATTCTTTTTAACTTTTTCACTTTTACATTCTTTACTTGAACATTGGAGACAATGTTCAACTTAAGTGTAAGGGGGGGGGGGGGTCAAAAGATGATACCTTACATATGCACTTTCGCTTGAGTTTGTTTTGTTTAATGGTAGATGTGTAATAAAACTTTGAGAAATACTTGTTAGTGCAATTTTAGCGCCAAATTTAAAATTTTTTACAACATTTAGGAGTGAAACTTTAGCCATAACAAGCGTCTCATGGATAGGAGATTGTATGACTAGCACATAACCGTATATTCAGAAAAATTTTCCACCCAAATATGTGAGGTTCGCCTTTAGATTTGATAGGAAAAGCATTTACTATTAGTGCTTATGAGTGTACCGGTAGCATTTAGATTCTAGAACTTGCGTTAGTGATGCATCCCGAGACCGCTAGTGAGACTACATTCGTGTAGTAGGATTTACTACATGATAAGAGGCAATAGGATCACCCTTGTGTTAAACCCGTATTATAATTACTTGACCATTTAAGTCATATTACTTGGCTAGTTAAGTCAACTAATTTTTCCCACACCCTTAGCGTTGTACTCATTTTTAGTACACGAAACCCCTAGTACACCCCTCCGAGCCTGTCTTTTCATTTCTAACTTTAAGCATCTTACTTAAAGGAAGAATTTGTTACACCCCACTTAAATGTACAACCAAATTGCCTTAGCCTTCCGTGTATGCGCTCATTTTTAGTGCATTATTGTTATTTGTTAAACCCTAAGTTAACTTTCTAATTGATTACATGGTTGCTAAGTCGAGTCATATCCTTGTACATATTGTTTTGGGATGATTGGGACTCATGGGTAAGTACTTGTTTTATGGAGTAATGGGGAAGAACATCATATTATTACCCCCATATGTGCGTTAATCTTAAAAGTGCTCCTAGTGTTTTGATTTTCTTAATTCGAGTCATTAGATTAGTTGATTGTAAAGTATGTAAAAATTCAAGTGTAAGGGGAATGTTCATCCCCTATGATGTATTATTTTGGATGGTAGGTTAAGAGTGTATGGAAAGAAAAAAAAATCGAAAAATCAAGAAAAAGAAAAAAAAAATAGAAAAAAGGAAAAAAGAGAAAAAAAACATACGGACTACCATCCCTTTTTATTCTATGTTCATTTTATGTTTTTGTTATTTTTCATTTATTAGCTTAAGTCGAGTCTAGTCTTGGGTTAGCAACGCCATATTGTACATGTAATTAACCAAGATTGTTAACTCGCCACCAGTAAAATTTCCTTTATCCAACAAAACCGTGTATTTCATATCCCTACACCTAACGTTACAACCCTTTAAAAGACCTCTTTGATATTTATCCTAGGTGCTTACGCCATGTGGTGGAGGTTTGATCCTTTCCCAAGCCTATGGTAATCTATTTTGCTATGACAGGTAGTGAGAGATATCTTCCGTTTCCATATTGTAATTTACACTTTATTACACCCGAGAGATGTGAGTATCTAAACACTATTTGTGAGGTGCTTGTGTATGACCTCCGTGCTTGTCTATTGGTCTTTAGTGGAACGGTTAATTGTTGTAATTACTTTTATATTAGTGTTAAATGACCCCTAACTTGTCTTTTGAGTAGAATAAAAGCGCATTTGCTTGAGGACAAGCAAATCTCAAGTGTAAGGGTATATGATGAGGCGAAAAATGATCCGTTTTTAGGGGGTCATTTAAGCCCGAATTCGAATTTATTTGATCAAATATTGCCCTAAATCGATCCTTTTGTGATTTTAGGTACTTTGGGAGTGAAATCTGGAAAAGGAAGCAATTTGGACGTTTTTGGAGCATAAAAGTGAAGAAAACGCCAAAGTCTTAATTTTCCATGCTGTGAACAGTAGGTGACGGCGTCAAGAGTAACTCCCTAACGGCGTCAAGAGCAAAATTCCATGACGATCCAGTAAAGATTTGACGGCGTCACGAAGGTAGGGCGTCAAGAGTAAAAGTCATGACGGCCTGGAAATGATTAAGTCTTGACGGCGTCAAATGTAGATCAAGGCAGTCCTAGAATAGTTTTGGCGGCGAGGTGACGGCGTCACAATGTTTGTCTTGACGCCGTCAGACCCCTTTTCCTATATATAGTTTTCTTATTTTCACATTAAAAAGAGAGAAGTTTTGGAGAAACCCTAAGTACGAACTTGGTGCGAATTTTACAGGTTTTTCAAGGGTTCCAAGCCCTTGATACCTTACATGTGTAATTGAGATAAATGTTCTTTCAATTCAATCAATATGTCTATGTGTTGGTTGTCTATATCTTGTTCTTGTCTTAATTCCATCATGCTAGGCTAGATCTATCTTATGTTTGCTTGGATCTAATGAAACCTAGATGTTAATTATGTGTTGATTACTTGTTTATACTTGTCTTGGATGAATGATTTATATGTTAGGCTTAAGAAAACTGGCAGATCTCCAATTGGTAACATGCTTGAACGTCTTAAGAAACATGAACCGACGCGCACTAGGTCTTTATTGGTTGTATTTAATGCATGAGCCACTGTTTAAAATCCCTATAGTTGTGCTGGGCATGGTGTAGGAGGCGATAAGAGCTCATAGAATTGGGGAGTTAAGTGTGCCACCCCATGAATGGTATTAAGGAATACGATCCGTCATCCATGCAATTATAACAAGTAATTAACGTGTAAAAGATGTCTAGGGAGTAGTGAAATCTAAGTAAACACATTTTCTCCACTTATTGCTCACAACTTTAGTATAATTTAGTTTATTTTTATTTCTTGTATTTTATTTTGATTGCATCTTTAGTATTGGGTTAGTTGATTAGCAACTAATTCCGCCCAAATCCTTCAAACCCGAGATTTTTAATTGCTTTCTAAAAAATATAAAAACACAAAAATAATCATCCCTCGCCTTTAGAACTAGTATTTAGGTTTTCTAATCCTAGCGACACTATTCCTAGCTGAACGATCAATCCCCCGGTACTTGTCACTATACTATACTAAAACGATCAGGTACACTGCCTGGTGGGGGCTGTAAGCTTCTCAAGATCCCTTGAGAGGTAAAGCCTGGTGCGATTCCCACGTATCACGCCCTTCTTGTGACGCCGTCAGGTTTGCACTGGGTCGTCACCACTTTTACTCTTGACGCCGTCATGGTTTTCCTCTTGACGCCGTCAGGTACTGTTCTCAGCTTGGAAAATTAAATCTTTGGCGTTTTCTTCACTTTTATGCTCCAAAAACGTCCGAATTGCTTCCTTTTCCAGATTTCACTCCCAAAGTACCTAAAATCACAAAAGGAACGATTTAGGGTGATATTTGATCAAATAAATTCAATTTCGGGCTTAAATGACCCCCTAAAAGTGGTTCATTTTTCGCCTCATCAAATATCCATGACAAAACACTAGAGTAAATCTTCAACCATTCCGGAGTAGGAGGAACTCGTATACTTGTTGTGGCTTCATCCGATGAGATGATGTGATCGAGAATGTTAAACCCTCGACAAAGGTTTTTAAAAGAAATACACCCAAGACGCATAGTTTAGTTTATCGACATCCAATGTAATGGGAACTCGGGATGTGAGATTGTTGATAGTCACAAGTTTGTCCAAAAGTGAGATGACTGGGGCATCGTTTGTAACAGTCATTGTGATGGATTAGGTTTTGTTAAACAATATTAGGGTTGGGGGTAGGATTTGGTGACGTGAACAAACTGTTTTAAGTTTAGGGTTTGTGTTCGTGTAACAGACACGTCAACAGGAAACATAAGTAGGTACTTAATATAATGATTGGAATGAAAAGAAACCTTGAGTTGATGAACAATAACTACTAACGATCAACGTAACAAAACGTTGACCGTAACCAAACCTCTACTACCAACGATCAACTGAAACAAAAGTCGACCGGTAATCAAACAAATAGTGATATGAAACGTAAGAGTCGACTGGTTAAGATACCAACGATCGACTGAAAAACTAAGGTCGGTTTTGGAAGGATCGGTTTTAGGGTTTTGGAAGGATCGGTATACTTAGGTTGATACCATCTAAATAGGGAATAATGTGTATCTAATTAATTATAATGGTTCAGTATATATATATATATATATATATATATATATATATATATATATATATATATATATATATATATATATATATATATATATATATATATATATATATATATTAGCAGTTTATATTAAATTTCCATACAAACGGTGTCATTTTACTCCCCTGATTTCCCGCCAAATGTTGGCCCAACTACTTAGCCTTTTTTTCATAGCCCACATATCCAACCCATTTTTTTATATTGCTTATTAGTACTATCTTAGTTCCAGAAATCAAACCCTATATCTAAAAACAGTGTGTCGTGCTTTTACATCTTCCCATAGTGATAAAAGTTCTGTGGTGGTGGGATAGGGTCGTGGCTGTCTTGAATCTTGATTCAGGTGATTTTGATTTTTTTTTTGTTAATTGTTGTTATGATTTGTGGATTTTTTATGATTTGTGAAAAAAAGATGAAACTAAGGGGTTAGTTAAGATTTTGAGATTCAGTTTTTTTATTAATATCTTATAGAGTTAAATAATCTGAAGATTTTGATATTGATTGGGTTTTTAGGTTTGGGTTTCTATTATAAATAGCTTTGGGGGAAAAGGAAAGCCTGAGGAGGATGCTGGCAATATGAAGACGGTTTGTTATAGTGGTTTTCTTCTTGATGTAGCAGGATGCCATGTTTATGTAGAATGGAACAAGTCCGTACTATGTTTTATTTGTACTTTTATTATATGGAAACACTCTACGCCCGGAATCATTATAGGTAACCTGTTGTAGAAAAAATTGTCGATCTAAAAAGAAAAAAAACTATTGTAGAAACATGTTTCTGAAAGGGGTTTGCTGTACAGCAGCCACTTTCTTTTTGCATGTTTTGTAAATGAGCAAGTTTGAGTAACAATATGAGAATTTGGGTGCAGATACGGAGGAGTTGGATATTCTGAATTTTGTGGGTGACTTGACACCCCTAATGGTGGAAGATAGTGAGGATGAAGTGGTTATGTCGGATAGTGATGATGATATGATCGCCGAGGCAAAAGTGGGAAAGACTAGAGGTAAGATAAGGTGTAAAACAGTAATTTTTGGAATGCCATTTGAAGATCATAGTTTGTGCATATCTTTTTGTCTCACATCCTTTCCTGCTAAATTAAAGGGTGACCTTGATGAGCTTATGCTTGAAAAGGTGTCAGCTTGATTCAATGGGGGTTCAGCCAAGCTTGAACTCGATTTCATAGCTCAAGAATTCTTCTTGATGTAGAGTAGATATATCTGAGAATAATGTGAAAGTTCATCATACTCAACTTTTTGACAAGACTATACTTGATAAACAAAACTCGAGTAGCTTGGAAAAAAAACTCGAGTAGCTTTGCTCGGTATTACACCGTTGCTGTAATAATTTCCGTTGACACATAGCTTTGTTTGGCACTATTTTCCCGCCAAAAAAACCATGCCCACTTCTTAGCCTTTTACTGAAATAGGCGGTTGTTGTACCGATTATGGTGTACAATTTTGCGGCAGCCTTTGAATCTAAAAAGCTCTGGTAAGGTGTTTTTATGTTGATTTTCCTTCATTTTTCAGATTATTTTTGTTTATATGCTGTAAATTTGATATATTTGTAGCGAAGTTAATGTTTTTATGACTATTTGAAGTATATGTTGTAATTTTTTTTAACTGTAAAATAATTACAAAGGCTGTTAGTGAGTGTTTTCATTAGCTTATTTCTTGGCTTTATGTCATTTTGTAGTTGGAAAACTGATAGGTTTAGTTTTCCGTTTGATTGATGGCTTATGACCTTATTATAAAGTTTGATAAGTTCATACTTCAAAAGCTTGCTTTTTGTGGCTTATGAACCTATAGTTTATTCAAGCTCTTTAGCTTAACTTGATAAGCTCTTAAGGAAAAAAAAAAGTTTATCGACTTCATACATGCTACTTACAAACATCAACGAGAATAAGCTTAGTTTTTAGAATTAATGAGCTTATGGCTTATTTAAGTTTATAACCTGAAATTGATATATTCGCAAAAACGAGTATAACCGCCATGCCAATGACCATATTTTAATGGCTTATGAGCTTAGCGAATTCAATCATAAGCTATAAGTTCAAGTTGCTGAACCATTAAAACTGATGTTATTAGCTTTTTACAATTTCTCAATAAAAAAGATTTGCTAAAAAGGGTGGTTTATGAAGGTTACATAATTGTTCACAACATGTAACCGACTAATTCTTTGATTGGCCCCAACTACATTTGTCTCAGGTAAATTTATGATCAGCCATTCATAAAATTTCAATACACTACAACAAAAGTGGCTTTTTAGGACCCTTTGTGTGGGACGGTATGATAATGGAGTCCTAAAAAACTGTTTAATAGGACATATGAGCGTTTAGGGTCCTTTTTAAATATTTGCTACTTAGGCGATGTCCTAAAAAGGTATATAATAGGATGGTCGATGATTTGGGGTCCTATTATCATATAACTTAATAGGACACTTAAAATATGGATCCTAATAAATTACCTTTATAAGACGTTTATTCATTATGATTGTATTATAATACACCATAATAGGACACTTGAGTTTTGAGTCATAAGACATCAGTTACTTAAAACGCTTATTCACAAAAAGTTTTATTATAGCAAAATTTAATAGGACCTTTGACACGTGGGTATTATAATGTTAACCTTTATAGGACGCTTATGTACAATGGTTTTATAACATCATTTTTTTAAAACGATTATTTGCAAAAGTTTTATTATAACAAAACTTAATAGGACCCTTAAGACGTGGGTATTATAATGCTAACCTTTATAGGACGCTTATGCATAATGGATTTAGTATCATACATCATAATAGGACAATTTATTTTTGAGTCATAAAATATCAGTATTTTAGAACGTTTATTCGCAAAAGTTTTATTATAACAAAACTTAATTGGACCCTTAAAGGATGCATATTAATTATGGTTTTATTACAATACACCATAATAGGACACTTGATATATAAGTCATAAAACATTAATTATTTAAAACGCTTATTCGTAAACGTATTATTAAAACATAACTTAATATGACAGTTGACACTTGGGTCCCATAGATTGATACACCATCATAGGACACTTGATATTTGAGTAATAAAACATCGGTTTTATGGAACACTTATTCGCAAACGTTTTTTATTATAAGAAAAGTGAATAGGACCCTTAACAATAGCGTCTTATAATGCTAACCTTTATAGAACGCTTATTCATAATGGTTTCTTTATGATACACCATAATATGGCACATCTTTTTAGAGTCGTAAAACATCCGCTTTTAATAACGCTTATTCAATTTTATAGAACGCTTAATTGCAAAAGTTTTATTTTAACAAAAATTAATAGGACCCTTGACACCTGTGTCTTTTAACATTAACCTTTATAGTACGCTTATTTGTTGTGGTTTTATTATCATACGCCATAATAGAACACTCCTTATTTGTGTCATAAAACATCAGTTTTTTAGAACGCTTATTTACAAAAGTTTTATTTAAACATTAGTTAGTATGACACTTGATACTTGGGTATCAAAACTTGATACACCATAATAGGACACTTGATATTTGAGTCGTAAAAGATCAGTTTTATGGAACGCTTATTCACAAAAAATTTATTTAAACATTAGTTTTATGCCATGTAGGATTTCCACTAAATCCTTATTATAATAATACTTCCCCTATTATTTTTCCCCAATTATAGACCCTAAATAAATAAAAACATAAAATGTCTTCCTCCTCAAATAGAAGTTATCGGCCACCACCACCAACACATTGTGAACATGATCAACCAGTAATTAGACAGACTTCGCGGACAATTGATTTCCCTTTAAGGCGTTTTCTTAGATGCGTTGAGTATTATAATGTAAGTTTTCTTGGATGCGTTGAGTATTATAATGCGTTTTCATGGATGCGTTGATATTAGTGATGTGTGTTGTTTGTACCATATAGGGTTCAAAATGTAAGACATTTTACTGGCTAGATCCTGAGTTGACTAATGACTATTACAAACAAGAGGTTTTTAATTTGATTCAAAAGGAAAAACGTTTGAAAGAAGACAAGTACTCATTCAATGGAAAAATAAGAGATTTGGAAAGGGAGATTGACTTTCAAAAATCAACTATGGAGAAGGAAATGTTTCTGCTGCAATTGGAGTTGAAAGAAAGCAAGTCTAGTGTGGTTTTTTTTAAGAAAATTGTTGTTGTTTTGTGTTTGGTTATTGTTGTTATGTTGTTGTCAAAAATTATGTAATGAAATGCTTGTTATGTAGGTTTGATGTAATGACCTTTTGTTTAATGAAATGCTTGTTATGGGATATATGTGTGGATGCATTTACGGTTGTTGATGTTTGCTGAGATAGTAATGGATGCATTTACAGTTGTTATCAAAGAAGTTGAAGCTAAATGGGAATTGAAGTTGCAGAGAATGAGTAGTTAATAGCATGTTATGATAGGCATACTCTGTTACTACTTTGCAATTGTTTCTGATAGTATTAGCTTGTATTAGAATATAGATTAGAATGCCTTGTTCCTAGCATTTCAAGCTCTAAATGAGTATTATTTTGTTACAGAAGTGATAACCATTTCAAGCTCAAAATCATCACCTATGTCAAGCTGTGAAGATGAGTTAAGCTCAAAATCATCTTGGGCTGATTACTTTCCACCTAATTGGAAATTCAAAGGATTAACAAAGTCAGAAGCCAAAAAGTCAAAAGGCAAGAAGTCAAAAGGAAAAAATGTTGAACAAGTTCCTGGTAAAAGGATACAAGTGTTAGGTCTTGCTAACAATGTTACTTGGGATGCAATAAAAAAGAAGACATTTGGAGTCAAAAAACCATCAGGATAATGTGTTATCTGTCTTTGTATTGTTATATGTCTCAATCTTTTGGAAGTTATGTATGGGTTATCTATCTTTGTATTGTCCTTATCTATCAATGATAATGGTTAATTTGGTGCATTATTGTTGTACTATACTAAGCCAGAATTGCACTCACAAAATAAACTAGGCTTGATTCAAAAACACCAGAATAAGCTACTATACTAAGACATGAGCACTGATTACAATGAATAAGCAAAAAGGACTGAGTGCAGGGCATCTCAGTCCTAATTGGGTGATTAGCAGACCAAATTAAAGCAACAAGATAAGATCTAGAATCCCAATTAAGCTCAGAATTCTCTAGTCAGTAGTACAAGCTACTAAAGGAAACAAAAAACAGATGAGAAACAACAGTGAATAAGCAGAAATTAAGCTCTTAATATGGGCATTTGAGCCAAACAGTGATAAGCCATATTGACCCGTTTGACCCATTTGAGCCAAACACCCCTTAAGCAGGGTTGTTTTGAGATCTCAAAGTGAAAATATAAATAACAAGAAGCTAAAAAGTTAAAATTACCTAAATTTAAATAAGAAATGTATAAGAAAGAGTTATACAAACAGTAATGAGGATTGTCATTGATTCTTAACAACTAATTTTACATAAAAACAGGGACTATTACTATTTAGCTAATTGAAATCATTAAGCTTCTTCAACTGGATCTTCTTCATCGGCAATAAGTAAGTCATTGTTGTCCACAACGGTTACATTGAAACCACCTCTAACCAATTCAATATCCATTGTTTCGTCATGTTGAGGACCCATAAATGAGTCACCCTGCAAATGTGTTTCCACGTCATCAAGACTTGTTTGTTCATCCATGTCATAAACATGTCTAGGCGCTGTCTTGATCACAACTTTCCATCCTTTGTCAACACTATCTGCAATGTAAAATACTTGATGTGCTTGAGAAGCTAGTATAAAAGGCTCGTTATGAGCCTTCAATCCTTCAAAATTCAGTAGAGTAAACCCGTTGTCATCTTCTTTTTTCCTTGAACCATTCGAAATCCAATCACAATCGAACAAAACTACTTTCTTGTCAATACCATACTCCAACTCAATTATATCATTCAAAACCCCGTAGTAAGTTACATCTCCCGTGATAGGATTGTTATCTGTAGCACTCGAGTAACTGTTTGTCATGGCCTGAAGATTAACCCCACTATTCTGTGTTTTCCTATTATGTTCTACATCTTTTGTGTGAAATCGGAAACCATTTATGATAAATCCCTTATATTTTTTCACATACTCAGATGGACCACTTGCCAAGGTCCTTAGACTTTCTGTGATTCTGTGATCCCCTCTAGCATGTAGCTCCTCAACCTGAATTAAGGCAAGATGTGTTAATTGTTTTGTTATTAGTAGGTCGAAAATGCTATGTCATTATAATTATTTTGCAAAAGTAATAAACCTGTGTATATGCCTTACATGATCTTGAAACCACGACTCAAAAGTCTCACTATGTAAATGTTGAATGTCACGCTTACATTTTCTCCGATTTTGATGATGAACCAACGCCAGATGTTCACTGCAGTGTTAATAGATGATAATGATGATAACAATGACAACTATTAATCGTATAATATAATTTATGAAACTCACAACTAATATAATTACTTACGTTCGAAATTCATCAACTTCACTACAATTGAACAACACATATGAATGTGCTTTAGCCAAAATGTCAAGTTCCATCATTTCTACCTTTGTAGCACCAATCGGTCGACCCGCCATAGGTAAGATAGGTAAAACATCCTCATAACCATCGTCATCATTATTTCGACTTGTCTTATTATGTACGGTCTCAACATCACTGGATAAGTACAATGAACAAAACGACACACACTCTTCAGCTAGATATCCTTCTGCAATGGAACCCTCCGGGTTATTCCTGTTTCGCACGTAAGATTTTAATGTAGCTAAATACCTGAGATATCAAAATCAATAATTTTAGATTCAATAATATTTGTTAATAAAGGTATTTACTAAAATAGTAATGTGCACCTCTCGATTGGATACATCCAACGGTAATGAACTGTCCCTCCTAATCTGGCCTCTAAAGCAAGATGAACCAAAAGATGAACCATGACATCAAATAATGATGGCGGAAAAATCCTTTCTAAATCACAGAGTATTTTTCCAATCTCGGTTTCCATTTGAACCAAATCATTTAGATTAAGAACCTTTGCGCATAATTTTTTATAGTAACGACATAGCTTCATCACAGTATAGCACACGTGCTTAGGCAACACATTTTGCATGGCAATGGGAAGCAACTACTGCATCAAAATATGGCAATCATGACTTTTAAGTCCAAACAGTTTTGGAGGTTTTAACTCTACGCATCTTGATATATTAGCTGCATAACCATCTGGAACTTTCACCTTCTTAAGCACACGACAAAAAATATCTTTCTCCTTTTTATCCATTGAGAAACAAGCAGGTGGCAAATAAACTTTGTTCTTATCTTGAACTATAGGATGAAGTTCAGGTCTAATGCCCATTTCTTGTAAATTTAGGTGTGCTTTTATATGATGCTTGGTCTTCCCATCTAGATTCATTAGCGTTCCAAGGACATTGTCACAAACATTCTTCTCAATATGCATTACATCTAGATTATGGCGTAGCAAGTTATCTTTCCAGTATGGTAACTAAAAAAAAAAATACTTTTCTTCTTCCAATTAAAAGGTAAATTTGGGTTGCTCTTCACAAGTTTTCCAAATTTAACTTCAAAACCATCTAACTCATCAAGTACTTCTTGTCCTCTTAAGCCATGGGGTTGCATGTCTAGTTCTTCTGTGCCATCAAAAGAGTTTGTATCTCTTCTAAAAGCATGATCAGCAGGCATATATCGACGATGTCCCATAAGACATTGTTTTTTGCCATGACTCAAGCGTGTTGATTTTGTATGTTTATGGCAGTTAGGACATGCAAGTTTACCTTTGGTGCTCCATCCGAATAAATTTGCATAAGCAGGAAAGTCACTGATCGTCCATAACAAACAAGCACGCATCCGAAAGTTACTTTTTGTTGATGCATCATAAGTGTCTACTCCTTTACGATCCCACAACTCCTTTAGCTCAGCAACTAACGGTTCCATATAGACATCTATATTATTCCCAGGAGCAGATGGGCCAGGTATAAGTAACGTTAGAAAGAAATAAGATTTCTGCATGCACATCCAAGGAGGTAGATTATATGGCGTCAAAACAACAGGCCATGTACTATGAGAAACACTCATTGTTCCAAAAGGGTTAAACCCATCACTCGCTAAACCAAGCCTGACATTACGAGATTCTTTGGCAAACCTATCATACTTAAATCAAATGCTTTCCATGCTGGGGAATCTGCAGGATGTCTCAAGTAACCATCTTTCGTACGACTCTCTTCATGCCATCTCATGGAGGCAGCTGTTTTAGATGACATAAATAACATTTGCAATCGTGGTATGAGCGGAAAATGACGCAACACCTTTGCTCCAATCTTCTTACGTGTATCAGCTGTGGTTGACTCATCTGCACAATCATCTTCACTTGCTTTATACCTTGACGTATGGCATATATCACATTCTGTTTTATTAATGTTTTCTTTCTAGTACAGCATACAATCATTAGGACATGCATCAATTTTATCATAACTAAGTCCCAACTCTCGAATTATCTTCCTTAGTTCATACAATGACTTTGGTATAGAAGCATCGGGGAAGGCTTCCCTCATTGTATCCAGCATTATGCTGAAACCATTATCACTATATTTCCCAACACACTTACCATGAAATAGTCTAATGATAAAAGAAAGAACTGATAACTTACACCCAGGATATAGTGGTTTCTTTGCCTCTCCCAACAATTTATAAAAAAATTTCTCCTTTAGGTTTGGCATACTCATACTTTCAGTTTGTGTTCCCATGTCATCGGTTTGTGTGTCATCACCAAACCGATGGAAGGCATCATTCACCAACCCTTGCATGTCATCTTCAGCATCCAACATTGGAGCATCACTTGATTTGGAACTGAAAGGTGGAATTGTATAACCTTTCATAAACCCGACACATAACAGATGTGTTGTAGCCTCCGTCCGATCTACCCATATCTGATTACCACAATCAATATATGGACATGAAATCTGTCCATTTTTACCCTCATTATAGAATATATGATCAAGAAAGTCGTCAAGACCTTTTTTATATTCAATGGTAAATCTTGGTAAAGACATCCAACTCGTATCCCTCTTAAACCTAATTCAATTAACCACAGAAAACCACATATAATTTCAACAAAAAGAAAGGGAGCCTAATTCAATTAACCACATATGTTGTTTCATAAAAATTTAGCAAAAACGATTAGGGTTTCAATTATGAGGTATTACCTAGTCTTGATGATGGTGGTGAGTCCTGTTGGCAATTTTGGATGGTGGAATGATGTGGATTTGGATCTTAAAATTAGAAATACTTTTACAATTTATTTTTAAGCTATTTCTTAATTAATTGCTTAATTATTACTTCAAAGCTAGATAAACTAATTTAAATCTAAAAATTAGAAATTAAAAGTCAAAATTGCAAAAGTAATTTTTACATAAGCTTGAAAACTTATAAAAGGTATAAAAATTATAAAAAGTTATCTGGCATAAAAATTAAACAGTAAAACTAATTTATTTTTTGCTTTTTAATTTAAACTAACTTAATTAAAATTAACTCTAAAAATTACCTAGTGAAGAGTAAAAATTATGGGAAAATTACTAGGAATGCTACAAGTTACAAGGAACCTAGGAAAAATATGAGGAGGGGGAAAATGGTACGGATAAGCATTTAAATAAGCTAAATTGCAAAAATAAGCTAAAAGGAACAAGGACTATATTAAGTATATAGATTATGCAATAACAAACGGAACTGGTGCCCCAGAGCAACTGGAAGGGGGTTGTGGTATTGTGCATGTATGCTTGAGGTCCGAGGTTCGAACCCCACTTTTTGCAATTTTTCCATTTATTTTATTTTTTTTATTTTCTTTTTACAAAACTTTTTTATTACTAATTATAAGTAACTTTTGTTAAAACACTTTTTTCAAAACTCAAAAATAAGCTCTCTATGAGCTTTTTAGCTTTACAGATGCTTTTTTAAGCCAAAATGGATTTATAAAAGGAATTAAGCTACAAATAAGCTACAATAAGCTAAATAAGTTGTAACTACATGAGTTGTACCTACATTTAGCTAAAACCTACCAAATAATCTAACGGAATAAGCTCTAGACCAAAATAAGCACTTGGCCATATATTCACATGCCAATCAGGCCAAAACCAAGAACCTTGCAGCCCTTGTGGGTCCCACTAGGGTTCAAAGGGATCCAAAGCGAGACTTGATATGAAAAGGTGACTTATTGAGGTTTCTAAAAAGCTAAAAAAAGTAACTTTTATGAAACCACTTTTGAAATAACTTATTAATAAGCTATGTGCACCCCCTTGTGCTTAACAGTTGACTTAATAGCTTATTAGGACTTATGCACTTTTGAAAAAGCTATGAAATGAGCAAATGAGCAAAAACAGATGATAAACAACTTGAAACAAGGCAAAGGACACAAATAAGCACAGGGTGGTGCTTGGAACCTGTGGGCAAACTCTGAGTCACTCAGTGTATGTTTTGAGACAGGTCACAAGTATGACTCAAATAAGCTAAGGGCAAAAGAGCTAGAGTCCAAAATAAGCACTAATCCAATAAGCTGAACTTGTAAGCTCCCTAAAAAGCCCAAGGTTGTGTACTGGGGTCCACAGATAAGCCAGATAAGAGCTTATGAACTTTGGCTAAAAACCAAGTACACACTGACCACCCAGTGTACATAGTCAAATGGGACAAACTAAAAGCTACTTGCAGCCCTATTAGATAAGCTAAAAATTGCAAAATAAGCTATGAACTAGAAAGATCAGCTGATTAGCTTTCCAAAAAGCCAATAATCACACTATGGGGCCCACTATTGAACAATCTATGGTCTATTGAAAATGGTCAATTTCCTGTGCACAGGCCAAGTACTTGCCCTGCAAGCTTAAAGAAGCACTTGCACAAGCTACAATAAAAATCCTAAAAATAAGCTGGATACAGATTTTTAAAGATGAGCTGAGGGACTATGATTTGTGAAAAGCTCAGGTTCCCAATCCAAATACAAAAATCAAAATAAATCTCCCTATTTTTGGATTTCTGAAACAACTATGTTTTTGACTTTTTTGAAATTATGAACTTAGGTTGACTTTTGTGAGATTTGATCCTAATTTATTGATTGATTAATGTGACTTAAGCTATATTAAGACTAATTTATGCTATAACAACTACTTGTGAGATGATTTGAAGCTTATGCCACACTAATTTCCACACAGACAGATTTTAGGACAATATCTTGGTGATTTTGACTTTAAAGCTTCTATCCAGTAAAACCTTGTTTGTTTCTGACTTATTAGGTGTTAAGAAAGTTGTATGAACAGGCCTTAGTCACTGAGTTCAACTAATACTCACTGCACAGACCTAACCAAACACTACTTTAAAACATAGATTGTTTAATAACTGATTTAACAAATTTAAAAGGCAAATGATCAATCTAAATCATAATACTGATACATAAGCTTGTACTAGGCTAAATTAAACACATATAAACAAAATCAACCAACATTTAACAATAACAACTAACAATCATAGATTTATGAAAAATTGGAACAAAAGGAATGAGACCTTGCCCCTAGGCTCAACCAAGGGCTCTTGAAACAGCTACATAATCAACAAAACTCTCTTCTCTAACACCCCAACATAATCAACATTAGCACATACAGATTATCATCAAAGCACATAACAAAACAAATGGCCATTAAACATAAATATGTACATACCATTAAAATATTAACCATAATAAGTTTTCAGAAACAATTGTTCAGAAACCATCCCCTTCAACATAAATACATAATAAGTTTTCATCAAAATAAGTACATAACCCAACAACATGAGACCAACAGACACAAAAACCACAAAAAGACCCAACAACTACCTTTATTCTTCATCATACTTCTCCAGAATCTCAATGGTCTCCTTCTTCAATGCTATCAACCTCTGAAAATCAGCCACAACACTTGCAAGAGATTCAACCAAACGCCTCTCAATGATCTGGACTTCATGCATTGAATCATAAACATCCTCAGCAGCCAGTTCTTCATCAGTATTTAACTCAAACACCTCCATCATACGTTCGGTTCTCTTATCCATTTGCATTCTCATGTCGTCTCTCACAGCCGTCACATTTCTCATGTTCACCTCATTAGTAGGTATCTCCTGAATATTGAGAAAAATAAAACAATCATGAAGCTTATCGGAACCACAAAGATCTTTCAGTTCATTCAAGTATGGCTTGGCAGACATTTTCAATTAGGGTTGCATATAGTGAAAAAGTTATGAACTGAAAAAAGTATATGGATGAACTGAAAAAATAAAAATAAAACCAACATATATATAAAGGGTAGATGCATGAACTGAAAAAATTAAGAGATGTATTAATGAGAAATGAAATAATTAAAACAAGTAATGATGAGAACTAAAAAGACTGCAGAAAATCAAAGGTCGAGAAAAAACTTACGCGTTCCCATAATATTCATGATTATTATTTTAATTGGGATTACTCAAAGTTCAACCAATTCAGTTTCAGTTTCAAGGATTTCTAAAAAGAGAGGAACTACTAACTCGGTGTTGAGTATAAATATATTTCGGGTCGGGTTTGGGTCGACCCGTCTAACCCGTTTATTAATCAGGGCGGGTTCGGGTTGTGAATAAATTAATTGGGTCGACTTGCCAACCCGTTTAAGCTTTTTTTCTTAATGTGGCAACTTTTGTATCAAAGAAGGGTTGACTGTGTCAACCCAAAACCCGTTTAACCTTTTTAACCCGTGAATTTCAAAAAGATCCCGCCCATCTTTATAAATGGTTATAATTTGAATATTATTTTTAAAATATTCATGATTATTATTTTCAAATTGAATGAAACCAAACTAACCGAACAACCCGATAGTACACTTGGGTCATATGAACCGATGATATTGCCCTGTTGTCGTCCTTGATGAACCTTAATGACGAATCTTCATATGATTCTTTTTACTATGAATCTTAATGACGAATCTTTGCTATGAAACTTTTATTATGAACCTTTGATATGCTTTTCTGAACCATTTGATATGCCCCATTTGTTATGAACATTTTGGATATGAACCTTTTGATATGACACTCTGATTAAGATATGATATCTGACTATCAGTTTGATACACGAGCCATTTCACTAGTCATGGGGGTTCCATGTCCGGGTCATTGATGCACCAATGGCATATATGACTCTAGTGTGTTTGAGTGACGTTCCACACCATCCCTTATATGTTACATGTTATGAGCTCAAGTATATGTTTGGCCACTATGTTATCTGCAGGGGAGTATGGATGCATCCTATATCTGTTATCTACAGTTAGTGGATTATCTGTTATATGATATGATATGTTATGTTTCTGGGCTCGTGGTGGATTACTGTCCTATCTCTGACTTCATGCGAAGCAATACATTCAATCATAATAGTCGGCACTTTATGATCACCTCGCGTATATTGGCCTCGCAAATGCCGAGGACAATTCCTCCGTTCAATATGTGTACAATATAGGCTACAAAGCATCCCCGGAATGTGACGTCATGGGAAGTCGGCTTACGTAAAAACTCTTGACGATATAAATGAATGACCGCATCCGTTGAGAGTTATTCATATTAGCTTTTTCAAAGTTATTATTTCATAAACTTTACGTTTTAACCAAATCAATCCCGAATCCAAAGCAACACCCACCAACCAAACGGGCCCTTAGTTGATAACCCGAGCAACGACCGGGTAATACTCTAGTTCTTTTTTAGTTTCAAATACAATAAAATACCTATACCTATATATTATATATATATACAATAATACAATACTTTTCATATACTGTATACTAGGTAGTATTAATTAATTTAATTATACATCAAATTATACCCTATCACCGATTCATCCCGCCCAGACCGATTACAAGCTACAAGGTGGTCGACCGCCCGACTACTGATTCACGATTTTTGCAACATTGGATATGAACCTATTGGATATGAACCTTTTGATATGACACTCTGATTATGATATGATATCTGACTCCCAGTTTCAAACCCGAGCCATTTCATTATTCATAGGGTTCCATGTCTGTGTCATTGATGCACCAATGGCATATATGACTCTAGTGTGGTTTACTGTCATACATCTCACTTTATCTTTCGGGTCAACTGGATGCGGATACGCTTTAACAAACGTAGACCACTTAGGATAAATCCCGTCTGTAAGAAAATAGCAACATTTTAAATAACGCCCGCATAAAACAAATGAACTATTTGGAGCCGCTCCATTTCGGGCAGTAAGATACAACAGAGACTGATTACTTCAACACATTCATATTGTTGTTTGACCCGGGAAGTCGGAAAAACGAATGCCAAATCTACTTCATTTTTAGTTTCACATACAATAAAATACTTATATATTATATATACAATAATATAATACATTTCATATACTATATACTACTATTAGTTAATTTAATTATAAATCTAATTATAATCTAAAAATTTGGGGAAAACTTACACACCCACGTTCACATAAACCCGCTTAAAATTTTTGGGGAAAAATTCAGATTCATAAATAACTTTTGGCGCTGCGAAAATCAAGCATATCTTTTCGGAAACCAAGTATTTGATTCGATTTTATTAATGGAAATCATTTTTCACAGACGGTTAAACTCTCAATTTTGGTTTAGGGTTGTATGTGGGCAGCAAAACAAGGATTGTGGGTTTTAACTTTTGAATGAAGATCTGACTCGACAGGTAATAGAAACCTCTCTTGTTGTTATTATTATTGTTGTTGTTGTTGTTGTTGTTGTTGTTGTTGTTGTTCTTATTATTATTATTATTATTATTATTATTATTATTATTATTATTATTATTGTTATTGTTATTGTTATTGTTATTGTTATTGTTATTGTTATTGTTATTATCATTGTTATACATTGTTAGTGTTATACATTGTTAGTGTTTGTTTAACCTTTGTAATGAGTCTAAAGTGTGTGAAATGGTGGGTTCGGGTATGTGTTTGGTTGACCTCTTGTGATGAGTCTCATATGGGATCATAAGTGCTGCTTATTTGTGATGTGGTACAAGTTGTATTTTTGTTGCTCTGTTTAATTTAAATGAATGTTGGTATACCTATGTAAAGTTGGGTCAAAGGATTTGGGTAGTGATAGTGATAGTGATTTGATATCAGTTTCTAGCTAATGTATTTCATTCTGTGACATGTAACTGAAGGATTTGCGTCTATTTTTGTTTGTAGATAATGTATTTCATTCTGTAACATGTAACAGATAGTGATTTGATTTCAGTTTTGTTGTTCTCAAATGACTATTGTTCTTTGCAATCTCATAATAATTTTATTTGTTTTGTGCACCAGTAATGGAAAATAACAGGATGCAACGCCAAGTCACCACGAGAAATATGAATGATTATGAAATGTCCAGAAGGACAAGGATTCAAGAAAACCAATAGAGATTACAAGCTTTGGGAGTGAAAAATCTTGCTAAGTCTTTCACAAGTCTAGTAGAGAGTGACAAAACAAAGAAAAGGAAAAAGAAACCAACGGATACCGGTGAGAAAGATGCAGATTATATGTCTGGTTCAGACTTTCATCTTAATGCTGAGGAAGATAACCCAGAAGAAGCGGCTACACAAACAAATAAAAAGGTACGAATAATAAATTTGGCTACTATATTTTCTTTATGTTTGTTTGCTAACAATTCTACTTGCATGAAACAACATCGAAAATACATTGCTCCACAGTCCATGACTAGATATAAAAATTTAGCACAAAAACGAATGAGTGCTCCGAATGTCTCCAGTGGGCTAACATCTTCAGAATCTCAATTGCAAAAGGGATAACAGATTGATACAGGGAGGGCAATACGTAGTAGGGTACAGGAGTCCGACCAAGTCCAAACGAGAAATGATCAACCAACTTCTATCAAGAGAGGGAGATTAACTGCAACTGAGAGAAACTTAGTTGCAATTGACAACGATCATGACCACGGGGAGCGTGACTTGAGATCTGATGGTAACTATACATAAATTTCAAATACTATATATATGATATTAAATTACTATTAAGTGTATATTCAGTTAATTGTTTTCGGTGCTTACTTTTTTTTTAAATATAGATAACAATGAAGACCTTTATGATGTTGAAAATGATGATATCGAAGACATACCTATGAATGAAGATATTGAACAACAAGCTACTTCAGAAGATGATGTAGATAAATACATGGATGATTTGGAGAATGAGGATGATTTGGAGAATGTGAACGATTTAACAAATGACGGCGATGATCTAGTCGGAGAAGAGATTCAAGCTGAGCATTCTGAAAATGAAGAAAACCATGTAGTTACACAAGCTTGAAATGAAACAGGTTAACATGGTCTACTTGATTGCATCGTTTTAAAAATCATATATCATATACTGTGTCATATAAGTAGAATATATAATAAAGTTAAATTAAAACAAGACAAAAAACAACGCTAAGATATTGCCTCCATTTCAAATTATTTAGTATTTTAAATGTATACGTATCTATTGTAAATCATGTTCACTTTTTGTAGTTCGGATTGTAAGTAAAAGAAAGACAGGACCAACACGTATGGCAAAAGTTTGGGCCCAAGAAAAAGGGGATAGAATTCCTATTTTAGTTAATGAACACGGACAACCTATTAACGACAAAAGTAGTCATCTGACTCATTTCATGGGAACCCTTTCAAGGAGTGGAAAGTATTGTCCGATTTATAAACCATGGAATAAAGTTGACGCCGCAAAAAAAAAGCTTTGCTTGAACTCTTAAAGGTACACAATGTTAAATTTGTATGTTAATGAATAAAGTATTTGTTTTCTAATGTGAGCTATTACATTTTTTAGACAAAATTTGATATTCCGAAAGCTGGAGAAAAATGGATATTGCAAGCATTTGGGCGGAAGGTGAAGAACTGGAGGGCAAGAGTTAAGGAACACTACCATGATCCGTCTTTGTCAGTTAAGCAACAAATAAGATCTAGGCCAAAGCAAGTGCAAAAAAAATAATGGAAGAAGCTTGTGAAGTATTGGAATAAAGAAAACACTAAGGTGTGAAATACTCTTCCACTTTAAATAACATTACTTAATTTCCCATTATGATATTTTACTTTCCTGCTGCAGAGTTTAAGTGAAAAAAACAAGGCGAATCGGGCAAAAAAGAAGATGATCCAAAGAACCGGTAAAAAAAGTTATGCTCGCAAAAGGGAAGAGTTAAAGGTAAGTGTATGGAGAAAGTGGGATTGTTAATGTATCCTGTCGATATCCACTTTTAATATTCCTTTTATTCATACAGACATCTTTGGGACGAGATCCAACTCGATTGGATCTTTTTAGTGCATGCTTCTCCAAAGATGGAAATACCAAAAATGATGACACTGCAAATGCGATTGTAAGTAATATGCTTTTATGTTTGCAAAAGTGTATTAATAGCAGAAGTTAAACACAATATGCTTTTTTTCGTAATACATGCTTTTCCTATATGTTGTTCATGTTTATATAAAATGCAGGATGAAATGAAACGACTTAGTGATAATCTGCCCGAGGGTTCGATTGATAATCCTGGACCAGATGATCTTTTTTCAACAGTTATGGGTAAAGATCAAAATGGTGATGCAGGCATGTATGGTCTAGGTGTTCGTGCTTTTGCTGTTTGGGGTGTAATACCAAGTCGTTCAGCATGTCATAGAGAAAACAACGAATTGAAGTCTAGATGTGGAGAACTTACTAGTGAAAATGAAAAGTTACGAGCCCAGTTATCAGAGAAGAATGGGTCGACGGATGGTTCCATTGTTCCACCTCTTACATCACAACATTCTCCTGTTGTAACCACTGAACCTCCACGCTTACGGGTATGTTCCTTTCTAGTTGTTATAGCTTATTTTATCTTTGATAGCTAATGAACCTAGGCTACAAGCTTATGTATCAGTATTATGATTTAGATTGCTCATTTGCCTTTTAAATTTGTTAACTCAGTTATTAAGGGGTGTTTGGTTCTGTGTTGTTTCAACTGTGGTAGTTGCCTTTTCACTTGTTTATCTGCACACTCTGACCTCTTAGGTGATATTAGAACTAGTAAAACTATAAAACCAATGTTTGAACTAGAGAAAGTCAAAATCAAATTACCTTCACTCTCACAGTCCACTGTTGGGACCTGTGAGGATCAAATCTCACCCACTTGGTCTAAATCTTGTTCATGTATCTTAAATTAGTGTTGTCATAGCTTAAATAATCATAATTAGTGCATACGGATCAAACAAGTTTCATTAAAGTCAAAGTTTAAGTTCAAAATCAAAAAGTCAAAATGGTATGTTAGTCAGAAACTCAGATCTTGGGAGAATTTTTGTGAATTTTGTGTTGAGATTCAAGTCTTGAGATTTTTACATGTTGAAATTCCCCATCTAAGCTTTTGAATCCCACAGTTAGCTTATTTTTATGATTTTTTCTCTGGCTTAGGTGATAGTTCAAAGTGGCCTGCAGGGCTAACCATTGCCTTGCACCAGAGCATCAACTCAAAACCCCAACTATCCATGTGCCTTAGCTTCTTCATTAGTGGGCCACACAGTGAGCTTATTGGTTTTTTTGAAAGCCAATAAGCTCATCTATAAAGTTCAGGGCTTATTTCAAACTTTTGAGCTTATTAGATAGGTCTGCAAATAGCTTTTTATTTGTCCAATTCCACCCATACACTGACTGATCAGTGTTGACCACCCAAGTTCAAGCCCTCCTCAAGTACTTATCTGTGGGACCCAAACCTTTAGTCCTAGCTTTTTAGAAACCTCAATAAGTCACCTTTTCATATCAAGTCTCACTTTGGATCCCTGTCAACCCTAGTGGGACCCACAAGGGCTGCAAGGTTGTTGGTTTTGGCCTGTTTGGCCTGTGATATTTGATCAAGTGATTATTTTGGTCTATAGCTTATCTGGTAGTTTTTAGCTTAATCTAGGTACAACTCATGTAGTTACAGCTTATTTAGCTTATTGTAGCTTATTTGTAACTTATTTAGTATACACCAGCCTCCATACCTGCAGTATTAAACTGATCAATTTTTGACCTCCTTTGTATACCCCAGCCTCCATACCTGCAGTATTAAATCTGTTTAACCTAATACATGTGTCTTGACTATAAATTGATAAATGTTTGTTGAAAACTGAAATCTAGGTCAGGGATGAAGTTGTCCTTAAAAGCATTCTAAACTCAACCGAGACTGTAGCAAAAGGATGGGTGAGGAGCTTGAACCCAAATGATATAGTTGGTGGTACAGAGATTGGACGAGGATGGTGTGAGGTAAACGTTCAAGTACCAACAAAAAGAGATGAAATTTTGGTGAGACCCTATGGGTTATTTGCCACAATTGAAGACTGTGTTGGTGCAACCATAGCATGGCCTTGTCCCTTTATCTCGGTATGTCTTTGTTAATCTTGTGATACCAATAATTTTAATAACATGGAGCTTAATGCTTATACATGGGTGTTTATTTGTAGGTGGTCCGTGAGGATTGAGAGAGATGATGCATGATGACCACGGACTAAGCTTCTTGTTGCGTTAATGTATTGTTTAATGTTAACAGACTTTATGTTAGATTCTGTCTACCTTATTTATGTTTAGTGCTTTTGTTATGACAATTGCTAATTTGAAATACAATTTTGTTTTATTCATTTAATATTTAGTTGATGTTTTATTCATATTTTAATAATAGAGTGTGCATGGTGAAAATAGTGTCCTATCATATGACTTGTCAGGACTTTGAAATTGTCCTATTAAACTTATTAACCTTCCTAACAATTAACTTAACATTGTAAAAGTGTCCTAATATGTTGTTATTAGGACGTTATTTAGGTTGTTAATAGATATTTTATACGACCAAAAATTTGGTTTCATAATCTTCTTTGAGATATTAGAAACCTTTTCTTGGTGCTAAATTAGCTATAATGTTATATGATAAGCGTCCTAACAATTATCTTTTAAGTACACTTGTATGTGTATCAAAAGATTAAAATTAGGTAACAACGTTTTACAACATTGTAAAAGTGTCCTAATATGTTGTTATTAGGACGTTATTTGGTTGTTCATAGACATATTATGCGACCATAAATTTGGTTTCATAATCGTATTTGGGATATTAGGACCCTTTTCTTGGTGTTAAAGTAACTATAATGGTATATGATAACCGTCCTAAGAATTAACATTAAAGGACGCTTGTATGTGTATCAAAAGATTAAAAGTAGGTTACCACATGTTAGAACATTGGAAAAGTGTCCTAATATGTTTTTATTAGGACGTTATTTGTGTTGTTTATAGACCTAAAATGCGACCATAAAATTGGTATCATAATCTTATTTGAGTTATTAGGACCCTTTTCTTGGTTGCTAAAATAGCTATGATGTTACATCATAAGCATCCTAACAATACTTTTAAGGACGTTTTTATGTGTCTCAAAAGATTAAAAGTAGGTAATCACATGTTAAAACAATGTAAAAGTATCCTAATATGGTTTTATTAGGACGCTATTTGTGTTGTTCATAGACATATAATACAACCATAAAATTGGTTTCATAAGGGCTAGGACGCTTTGGACCTATTACAACCGCCTTACATGAAACGCTTTCATCCTTGGTCCTATTAAATGAAAGGTCCTAAAAAGTACCATTTTATGACGCTTATGGGGGTCCTAAAAAGCCACTTTTCTTGTAGTGATATAAGCTAAAAACGACACTTAATATAGAATATTTGGAAACTCTGTAGCTTTAGATGTCGTTCTAAGTTGAGTGCACTTCTCATCATTCTAATTATTCTTATCAGGTGGAATGATCAGGTTGTTGTTGCAGCCTTTGACGGCACTCCTGCTGCTGATTCAGAACCTTGTAACAGGAGGTTCAAGTCTGTCCGAAATGCCTTTGAATCTCAGGTAAGATCTTTCCAATTTACATTACAAATTTAACAAGTATAGTTATGAGTTCAAATTCCATCATTACAGGAGCATCGTCTCCACAATGGTTTGTATAGCCCTGTTTTTAGGAGATGCTTTAAAAAGTATGGAAACTATTTCTGTTGAGGATCATCCACAATTAAAATATCACTTTTCTCTGAAAAATGATGATGTTGGTCATGGCGGAAACTTTTACTACATTATCTATGCCAATAATAGATTGGTATTCTAATAGACAAATTAGCTATTCCTTACTGATGTAAACATTTTTTTTGCCTTTTTATCAATTGAAAGAAGCATGCTATGATCCATGACACGTAAACGTAAATATAGAATGAAAATGCGGAATATACTTGTTGGCGAAATTGGTGTAACTTTCCGAGCCAAGTACTCCTTTCTAAGATATAGTTATAAGTATTTATGTTGGAACAACCGTTTCTCCAAGGAGTTAGCTGTAACACCCCCAAAATTTGGTACAGCGGAAGACTCAACAAGCTTTCGGGGTGCTACGGGGATTGGTATCCAACACAAGACATAATAGAACGAGATAAAGTAAACATAATAAAAACACAACCAAAATGGGGTTTTAAAGTTTACATTTATCCCAACATCATTCATAGTCAGGCCCAAAAGAAATAACAGTAGGTCCACAATTCAATATCAGAGTTTAGAAAAAAAATAGATCCATAAACCAGGTGCCTTAGCCGAGCCTTCCAATCCATGCATCCAAATCATCACTTAATTACCTGAGAAAACGTGCTAAAAGTCAGCTTTCGCTGGTGAGATCATAGGTTTAAATTCATCATCAATATAGTGGACATATACACAAAACGCTTGCTAGCTAGACTAAGGATTTACTAAGAGCCTGCGGATACCCTCCGCTCCAACATAACACACGGATACCCTCCGTTCTAACATAGATATTCGGGTAACCCCCGCAATATCATAAATACTCGGATAACCTCCGAAGTATTAATAACCTATAGGTGCACACTACAGTATCTAAATAAGCCAACCTTGAATAGTACACACGAACCGTGTGACTAAAGCTGACAATTCCAAATAAGCCAACCTTGAATAGTACACACAAAATATATGTGACTAAAGCTGACAATGCATCCTAGTCCATACGCATAGCAAGTTTTAGAAAGAATATAGAAGCGATAATAGTCCAAATAAATAATTTGCACGTTTCTCACCCCGAGTATTGAAAACATAGTTCAAGATTAAAAAGTGGGGCTATGACTCACCTCAAGTCCAGAAATCAGCAAGAAAAAATCGGTAGAAGTAAGATGTATAATAACTCACAAGACGGCAACTACGGACTCGGCACGACCTAACAATATCAACTTGCTCAGAAATCATTTCCTCAAATTCAAATATTCCCAAACCCGGACGTATTCCGTTTTATTCTCCGAAAATTCCATTTCGTATTAGTTTGGAGTTTTTACGTTTGGTATCCATACGGGTGGTGCGTCGACACAAACAACCCAAAAAGTCTCACAAAAGAATAATAAAAATAAACTATAGATCTAATATTAGCCCAATATATCATTTAAATAAATCGTCGAAGTTTATCAAATCCGTCGATTTGATAATCCCCATATTTATTTACGTAACATACCGTTCCAAGATTACACCCAATCCTAAAGCACATAGCACACAAATACTATATGGTATATATCGTAGTCTAATAAACTCCTTATATACATCGTCAAATTGGCCAGATTTCCCGATATATATATTTAGCGATTTATTATCCTCTACATAACCACAACCTATGGGCGTCGTAGCCCATTATTGTTTCATCTATATAAACTCCTTATATACATCGTCAAAGCCCATTATTGTTTCATCATTTTCCTTCCAAAACCGCCCCTAAACATAAAGAAAATCATGGGTTTGACTCGTTTTTCAACAAACCCGATGCACCCCGTGCATACTTACCCGTGGATCTACAAGAATCAACCAAGAAAGTGGTGGTGGTGAGGTGTACGGCGTCGGTGGTGCTCAAACAAGGTAGAGGAGGTTGTTTTTGGGCGCGTGTGTCACAATACAAGAACAAGGGAGATGTGGGGAGTAGTTTGGAAGTGGCGGTGTATGGTGGTGTGCGGCGGTGATGGCCGGAAAAGGGTGGCCGGCGGTTAAGAGTGGAGAGGAGGGAGTAGGTATGAAGTTGGTGATGAAAATGATATTATGAGGTTAGGGTTAGGGTTTATAAGGGTATATTACACTTTGGTCCCTCTATTTACTCTCCTTTACATTTTACACACTAAACCTTTTACCCCCAACTTTATTTTATAAAAACGTCCCCTTACGTAAGTAAAGACTTACTAAGAAAAAAAATATTAAACGTCCCCAAAACTTGTTATATTCACCATTTGTCGGACTAAATATATTATTCCACCGAAACTCATAATAAATACGTTACTAAAAGTCCAACGTATTAAAACTCATAAATTTTAAACTTTTCAGTTTCCTAGTGCCGGGGTCAACGTAGTACCAAGTGAGAATTTAAAAATAAATCACCAAGTATAATTCCATAACGAATTATTAAATAAATCTCAAATCCCATAACGATATTAAATATAATTAACCATAAAATAGGTCTTACAAGTTCGTTACGACTAAAATTCCAAATAAAATTTATAAACGAACTTTAACGTAATGCGGGTTTTCAAAATGGCTCCCTAAATTGCCGGTTGTCACATCCTCCCAGTCTGAGAAGAAACCCGTCCCGGGTTTCTCTCGGAACAATTCATCTACGAAGTGAAAAGCTTCGGATATCTTTTCCGGAACTCGTCCTCACGTTCCCATGTAAATTTTGGTCCGTGTCGGGAATTCCAACGAACCTTGACGAGCGGAATGCGACTTCGCTTGAGTCGTTTAACCTCACGATCTAAAATCTCAATCGGTTCTTCCACAAAATTTAATTTCTCATCAATACGGATATCCTTTATTGGAATAACAGGCATCTCATCAGAAAGACATTTCTTCTAATTACTAACGTGAAACACATCGTGAACTTTACTCAGTTCATGTGGTAATTCCAACCTATATGCCACGGGCCCAATTCTTTCTAAAATAAGAAATGGTCCAATGTAGCGTGGGTTGATTTTTCCACGTTTCTGAAACGTATCACACCCTTCCACGGCGAGACTTTCAGCATCACTTTGTCTCCAACCTGGAACTCTAAGGGTTTACGTCTCTAATCGGCGTAACTTTTCTGCCTATCTCTGGCTGCTTGCAACCGATCACGAATCTAAGTCACTTTTTCAGTAGTCTCCAAGATAAGTTCAGGGCCTGTGAGTTGGCTATCTCCAACTTCCGCCCAGCCAATAGGCGAACGACATTTTCGGCCATACAAAGCTTCAAATGGTGCAGCTTTAAGACTTGTATGGTAGTTATTATTATAGGAGAATTCCGCAAAGGGTAAATACTTCTCCCAGCCTTTACCAAAGTCTATAATACATGCACGAAGCATATCCTCTAACGTCTGAATGGTCCTCTCACTTTGACCATCGGTTTGGGGATGATATGCAGTACTCATATCAAGTCTCGTCCCCAAAGCCGTTTGAAGTGATCACCACAAAGCTGACATAAAGTGGCTATCGCGATCAGAAATAATCGATATCGGAACTCCATGACGAGAAATAATTTCCTTCACATACAACCTCGCAAGTTTATCAACACTATCATCTTCACTAATCGCCAGGAAATGAGCAGACTTAGTCAAACGATCCACAATTACCCAGATAGCGTCACAACCGCTAGCTGTCCTCGGTAATTTGGTAATAAAGTCCATCGTAATCCGCTCCCATTTCCAAACTGGGAGTTCTGGTTGCGTCAATAATCCTGACGGTCTTTGATGTTCGGCTTAAACCTTAGAACATGTCAAGCACTTACTAACATACAATGCTATATCTGCCTTCATGTTTGGCCACCAATATAGCTTTTTCAAATCCTAGTACATCTTGTCAGATCCAGGATGAATAGAGTACCTTGACTTATGCGACTCATGCATAATCAACTCTCGAATTCCTCCATATAAAGGTACCCAAATCCGATCTCCAAAACATAATACTCCATCGGAACGCTTAACAAATCCTTTCTCATTCTCAGCCATCCCAAATATGTTCTCAGCAGGTCGGTTTTCTGCTTTCAACGCTTCCGTTTGAGCTTCAAGTATTTGAGACGGTAACGGCGATACGATAGTCATTCCTAGTGACCTAACTCGTAACGGTGGTATTCTTTCCTTTCGACTAAGAGCATCAGCAACAACGTTTGCTTTACCAGGATGGTAGCGAATTTCGCAATCATAATCGCTTAGCAACTCAATCCAACGTCGTTGTCTCATATTGAGCTCTTTTTTATTCAAGATGTGTTGTAGACTTTCGTGGTCAGTAAACACAACACACTTTGTTCCATACAGGTAATGTCTCCATATCCTCAAGGCAAAAACCACAGCACCTAACTCCAAATCATGGGTGGTGTAGTTTTTCTCATGCTTTTTGAGCTGTCGGGAAGCATAAGCTATCACTTTCTCTCGTTGCATTAACACAGCTCCCAAACCTTTATGTGAAGCATCACAATAGACGATGAAATCCTTGTTACCTTCAGGTAACGCCAAGATAGGAGCACTACACAACATCTCCTTAAGTAATTGAAATGTTTCCTCTTCTTTATCTCCCCATTCATACTTAACACTCTTTTAAGTCAATTTGGTCAACGGTTTAGCTATCTTCGAAAATCCCTCGATGAATCTTCCGTAATAACCGGCTAAACCTAAAAATTGACGAACTTCTGTCGGGGTCGTAGGTGCAGCCCAATCTTTTATTGCTTCAATCTTAGCAGGATCCACATGAACTCCTTGTCTATCAATCACATGACCCAAAAATTGTACCGTCGGAATCCAAAATTCACATTTGGAGAACTTGGCATACAGTTTCTCCCTCCTCAGCAATTCTAAAATAAGTCTTAGATGCTTCTCATGCTCCTTCTCACTCTTTGAGTAAATTAGAATATCGTCGATGAATACGATCACAAACTTATCTAACTAAGGCTTACACACCCGATTCATGAGATCCATGAATACCGCCGGTGCGTTAGTCAACCCAAACGGCATCACCTGAAACTCGTAATGCCCGTAACGGGTTCTGAAGGCTGTTTTCAGAATATCTTCCTCGCGAACTCGAAGTTGATGATATCCCGATCTCAAATCGATCTTTGAATACACACTCGATCCTTGAAGTTGATCGAACAAGTCGTCAATCCTCGGTAACGGCCTAACGGGTATCTATTCTTCACCGTTAACTTGTTCAACTCTCGGTAATCAATGCACATACGAAACGATCCATCTCCCTTCTTCACGAATAAGACTGGGGCTCCCCAAGGTGAAGAACTTGGTCTTATGAATCCTTTTTCGGCTAACTCCGCTAACTGTTTTGACAACTCTTCTAGTTCGGTAGGTGCAAGACGATAAGGCGCTCGTGCTACAGGTGCAGCACCAGGTATCAACTCAATCTGAAACTCCACTTGTCTAGCAGGTGGGATTCCTGGCAAATCATCGGGAAACACATCAGGAAAATCACGAACTATAGGCACATCTCCAATGCACCTTTCCTTCTTCTCCGTCCCTCCTTTCTCAGAAATTTGAGCTAAGAAAAGGTAACATCCTTTCTCCATTAGCTTTGGTAACTTAGTGCAAGAAATGACTGTTAACCGGGATGGGCTCCTTGAACCTTTTCGATCTCCTAGTATATTTAGGATTTCCTTTCCGTAAGGTACACGCACGATCTTCTCGTCGCAAAGTATGTGAGCACGATACTTCGACAACCAATCTATACCAATGATGAAATCGAAACTTCCTAACGTGACGGGTAGAAGATCTATGTTGAAAGGGTGATTCAAGAAATTTAACGTGCAACCGCGAATGATAGTATTAATCCTTTCTATGTTCCCATTTGCTAATTCTATATCATACCCAATTCCTAAGGCCATCGGGGGTTTCTCTAATAAGGGTGCAAACGTAATGGACACAAAACTTCTATCGGCACCAGTATCAAATAGTATGGAAGCATAACGATTATTGAGAAGGAACGTACCAGTAACGACGTTCGGATCTTCTCCTCTCTCGTTCCCGAGTGCATACACTCTTCCCTGAGCAGCTCTAGCTTCCACACGTTGGTCCCCGTTATCTTGTCGTCCACGGTTTCCTCCAGCTCCACGGTTTCCATGATTGTACCCATTACCACCCGATCCTTGATTTCCTCGGTTCCATAATTCTCTACACTCGTTCCTATAATGTCCCTTCTTTCCACACCCATAACAAGTAACGTCTGCCTTATTTCTCACTTCAGGAGCAGCTTGAACCATAGCAAGAGGTCAAGCTCTACAATCCTTAGATGTGTGTCCTTTCTTTGAGCAGTTCTGGCATCTCACACTACACCATCCAGAATGATTCTGGTGGCAACGACCACACTTGGGTGCATCACCATTCTGGTTCTTCTTATCTCCATTCCCAATAGCATAAGCCTTAGCTTGTCGCTTGTTTCGGTGATCATTACCCTTAGAGTGATGGTCTCTCTTTCTCTTTCCATTCTTATCCTTATCAGCTCCTTCCAATTCCAATGAATCCATTAGTTGTTGAGCAATTGTGATTACCTCATGGATGTTTGCAGGTCTAGCAGAAATCACATCATTCCTTGTAGCCACAGGCAACCCATCGGTATACCGCTCGATCTTTTGAGTCTCAGTTTTTACCATATCTGGGCAAAGTAAGGCCAACTCCTGGTAACGACGATTGTAAGTCGCCATATCAGTACCCTTCACTTTGTGAGTCCAAAACTTAATATCTAGCTTCTTAACCTCATTCCTTGGGCAATAAGTCTGGATTAGCAGAAACTTAAATTGCTCCCAAGTCATAGCATAAGCCACATCACTCCCAACTGAATTTCGGTAATTGTTCCACCTAGTTAAAGCTTCATCTTTGAAAGTAAAAGAAGCAAACTTTACCTTCGCATTCTCTGCACAACCACTGACATTAAACACTGACTCAGTCTTCTCAATCCACCTGACCAAGTAAACCACTCCTTCAGTTCCACCAAACTCAATAGGTCCACAAATCTTGAACTCCTTGTAGTGACATCCACTAGCACGAACAGGTGGAAAAGTTCTAACAGAATTGTTGGAATGATTTGACTCAGCCAGTAGTTCAGCAACTCTTTGCTCCACAAGTTGATTGATCATTGCTTGATCCACAGTAGGTGCATTAAGTGGAACATGATCATTGTCTCCCTGAACATCAACATTTTGATTCCTGTTGTTGCGGTTAGTAGTGTCCAGGTTGTCAGGAGTAGGGGTTTCAACATTTCGAGTAGGATGGCGTCCTCGGCGACCAGGGGTAGTCACTGCAGGACCAGTTCTGGTAGCTCTAACAGGGTTTCGTCGTGGGGCCATTGATCTGAAACATCATACAAGTTCATGAATCTCCAATAGAACTTATCATATGCTCAACAAAAGTAATTCAACGAAGCCAAGTCATGGAAAGAATATCGACAATACACCATAAATCATCAATAAAGCGAATAGGGACTCAATTTCCATAATACCCAAAAACCACATAATACCATATAATAATAACCATCAACCATACAATAAAGATCCAACATCATTCCAACTACCGATAACACAAAAGATAATAATCGTTCCAACAAGACGGGTAATCAACTGAAAATACATCAAAACATGATAACTAGCTTTTCTAACCGAACACTCCTCGGTGTAGAAAGCAACAAGACAACATGACCCAAACATCTAGCCACGCTGCTGGCGGAGGCTCCTCAACTCCTGCCTCAAGCCATCAAGATCTCTCCATAATGATCCTAACTCCACACTATGTGTGTCGCTGTCTCTCTTGAGGTCAGCCACCTCCTTCTCTAGCTCGGCATTCCTTTGCCATAACTTGCGGTCGGCCTCTCGAGCTGTAATAAAACCTCGCTGTAAACTCTCAATCTGCTCGTGAACCTCCATCAAAACTCTCCTCATCTCAGTAACTCTCCTCTCAACCGTAACCATGTCAATCCTCAACTCCTCAATGAACTCAACGGTCACCCTATCAATCCGCTCAGACATACGTGTAATTCTCTCACCAAGATCAGTAATCTGAGCCCACATCCTGCCACTCTTACCTAACTCTGCCTGCTCAGCCGAAACCTCAGAAGGTGCATCCGACTCAACGGGACTACCAGGTGGTGAATCAAACAGAAATGGATGATCAGGTGAAACAGGCTCAATCGGATGTATAGGTGAATTAGGCTCCTCAGCCTGAGCTGGTGGCACTAACACATCATCATCAGGCATCTCCTCCTCCTGAGGGTCATCCTCCTCCTCAGGGTCATCATCATCACCCTGCTCAGCCTCCTGAGGGTCATCAGCCTCATCCTCACCCTCGTACTCCTCCTCCTCATCGGAATAGTACATCATCAATCGTCGTCTCCTAACAGGTGAACCATGTGGAGATGTGGTAGGTGATCTAGGACGACGACACAATGATGTGGGTGGCGCCTCTGACAGAAGAGAGTGGGCATCAATCTGTAAAGGTGATGGAGTAGGGCGTACCGACATACGTGCCATAGCTCGGTGGGCAAAGCGTGGAGCCACACGAGCCAAAGCCTGATGAAGAGTAAGCTGCCTTGATGTACCAGGGAGCCCTAGAGAAGATGAGGGTCCCTGCGTAGATGCAGCAGGCGCTGCTGAAGTAGAAGCTGTCTGCGACACAGTAGCTGAAAGCATGGCAACCTGGTAAGGATCATCAGATGCCATAGTGAACTGTGCTGGGAATACCGGAGCAGTAAGAATATCCTCGACAACATCGGGCATATGGGAGGCCATAGTCTGTGACAACGGCGTAGGGTAGGTGTAAGTGTTTCAAAACAACTAAATCGCAACTCAAAATACCATACCAATAATCTTCATCAAATAATTTCAATTATATAATCTCAATAAAGAATTTCAAATACCACATTACTAAAACATTTATAAAACAATTAGACCATATAATTCCTTGAAACGCCATCTTATCACTAAATCAATATATTCCATAATCTCAAGTCATCTCAAATATCTCATAATACCTCAAAATAATCGAAGATGCTTCGGCTTGGCGGGCTGGCGGGCAATGGTCAAGGATCATTTTCGATAAAAAGTGTTTATTTACCTAGTTCTCTATAACCTTGGCTCTGATACCAGTCTATAACACCCCCAAAATTTGGTACAGCGGAAGACTCAACAAGCTTTCAGGGTGCCACGGGGATTGGTATCCAACACAAGACATAATAGAACGAGATAAAGTAAACATAATAAAAACACAACCAAAATGGGGTTTTAAAGTTTACATTTATCCCAACATCATTCAGAGTCAGGCCTAAAAGAAATAACAGTAGGTCCACAATTCAATATCAGAGTTTAGAAAAAAAAAATAGATCCATAAACCAGGTGCCTTAGCCGAGCCTTCCAATCCATGCATCCAAATCATCACTTAATTACCTGAGAAAACGTGCTAAAAGTCAGCTTTCGCTGGTGAGATCATAGGTTTAAATTCATCATCAATATAGTGGACATATACGCAAAACACTTGCTAGCTAGACTAAGGATTTACTAAGAGCCTGCGGATACCCTCCACTCCAACATAACACACGGATACCCTCCGTTCTAACATAGATATTCGGGTAACCCCCGCAATATCATAAATACTCGGATAACCTCCGAAGTATTAATAACCTATAGGTGCACACTACAGTATCTAAATAAGCCAACCTTGAATAGTACACACGAACCGTGTGACTAAAGCTGACAATTCCAAATAAGCCAACCTTGAATAGTACACACAAAATATATGTGACTAAAGCTGACAATGCATCCTAGTCCATACGCATAGCAAGGTTTAGAAAGAATATAGAAGCGATAATAGTCCACATAAATAATTTGCATGTTTCTCACCCCGAGTATTGAAAACATAGTTCAAGATTAAAAAGTGGGGCTATGACTCACCTCAAGTCCAGAAATCAGCAAGAAGAAATCGGTAGAAGTAAGATGTATAATAACTCACAAGACGGCAACTACGGACTCGGCACGACCTAACAATATCAACTTGCTCAGAAATCATTTCCTCAAATTCAAATATTTCCAAACCCGGACGTATTCCGTTTTATTCTCCGAAAATTCCATTTCGTATTAGTTTGGAGTTTTTACGTTTGGTATCCATACGGGTGGTGGGTCGACACAAACAACCCAAAAAGTCTCACAAAAGAATAATAAAAATAAACTATAGATCTAATATTAGCCCAATATATCATTTAAATAAATCGTTGAAGTTTATCAAATCCGTCGATTTGATAATCCCCATATTTATTTACGTAACATACCGTTCCAAGATTACACCCAATCCTAAAGCACATAGCACACAAATATTATATGGTATATATCGTAGTCTAATAAACTCCTTATATACATCGTCAAATTGGCCAGATTTCCCGATATATATATTTAGCGATTTATTATCCTCTACATATACCACAACCTATGGGCGTCGTAGGATACGATGCCCATTAATATACTCATTTCGTATAGCCAAATAACTCGGTTTAACCTGTCGGTTAAGTAAGTTATTTAGTTATAGAAAATGTTTATATTAATCGTCATATATCCGTGACAATACAAAAGTCACAAACAATAACTCACCTGGACTCTAGTGGCCACGACTCCGCATAACTCGATAGTTTTCCTCGTTATATATATAAAATAATATTTCATTTAATATTTAGTTAATGTCGAGAATTTCTCGTTATTTATAATATTTATTCATAATAATACTTCCAATAATATTACGCTACTCTCGTAGCATAATATATTTAGTCGTATTATTTATAATACAACTCGTGATTTTTGTTATTATTAATATACGCATTTATACAATTATATATACTTTATTCACGTCTATATATTTATATAAACGTTTATATTACCAATAATATTATTACGAGTTTTATTATTTGCGTTTTAAATTGTAAATAATTATCGAGTCATACGAAATGGTCACATGTCCGAGTCATGACTCGGCTCATTGTCCAAGTCCAAAATAATGTGAGTAAGTCAATAAAATCAATACATCTCCGTCCAAATCAATCCCAATACACGTGCTACAACAATAGGGTCCGACTACGGCACCCGACTAAACTATCTCCGTCAATCTAAGTGACCGTCTCACAATCGGTCCCCAATACCACTTTTCGTCAACACATCTTCAAAGTATACCACGAGTCCATAATAACTCGTCAACCACTTCAAAATCATATAAGCCACAATAATGACGATAACCAATAATTTATATAAATAATAACCATAAAAATGAATTTAGCCGAAGTATATATATTTCGCCATCCCAAACGGTTCTAAAAAATAACCATGTTCGGGTCAAGTTACCAAGTCAACCCGAGTCAAAATCATTTACCAAGTGTTGTGTGGGTCCCACCCGAGACCACAAGGGTCACGGCTAGCTCAATAGAGCTCGACCCAAAAATCAAATCCGACCCTACGGGGTCGTCGGCTCCAACACAAACCGACCAAACACAAACAATCAATCAAGAATCCAACCAAAATATCAATCACTAGGACCAAATAAGGTCAACAAACAAGAAATCGGATCAAAATGTCAACCAACAACTCGGAACATCACAAGTCGAGGGTGAGGCCCTCGGCTTTTGGGTCGACCACGCAAGGAAAAGCAACCAAACACTAAAACCCGGATACCAAACCAAGTTTTAACCATGTTTTAACAAAAACCCATTATTGTTTCATCATTTTCCTTCCAAAACCGCCCCTAAACGTAAAGAAAATCATGGGTTTGACTCGTTTTTCAACAAACCCGATGCACCCCGTGCATACTTACCCGTGGATCTACAAGAATCAACTAAGAAAGTGGTGGTGGTGAGGTGTACGGTGTCGGTGGTGCTCAAACAAGGTAGAGGAGGTTGTTTTTGGGCGCGTGTGTCACAATACAAGAACAAGGGAGATGTGGGGAGTAGTTTGGAAGTGGCGGTGTATGGTGGTGTGCGGCGATGATGGCCGGAAAAGGGTGGCCGGCGGTTAAGAGTGGAGAGGAGGGAGTAGGTGTGAAGTTGGTGATGAAAATGATATTATGAGGTTAGGGTTAGGGTTTATAAGGGTATATTACACTTTGGTCCCTCTATTTACTCTCCTTTATATTTTACACACTAAACCTTTTACCACCAACTTTATTTTATAAAAACGTCCCCTTACGTAAGTAAAGACTTACTAAGAAGAAAAAAAAATATTAAACGTCCCCAAAACTTGTTATATTCACCATTTGTCGGACTAAATATATTATTCCACCGAAACTCATAATAAATACGTTACTAAAAGTCCAACGTATTAAAACTCATAAATTTTAAACTTTTCAGTTTCCTAGTGCCGGGGTCAACGTAGTACCAAGTGAGAATTTAAAAATAAATCACCAAGTATAATTCCATAACGAATTATTAAATAAATCTCAAATCCCATAACGATATTAAATATAATTAACCATAAAATAGGTCTTACAAGTTCGTTACGACTAAAATTCTAAATAAAATTTATAAACGAACTTTAACGTAATGCGGGTTTTCAAAATGGCTCCCTAAATTGCCGGTTGTCACATAACCCTGGAACATTTGACTCCAAATACTTTTACTCCTTTAGTATAACTCTCTTTTTTAATGGTAATTGTTTGACGCTTTTTTTGTCACTGTCAATAGCAGGGGTTGCAAACCTATCAAACAATCAATGAATCATGGAACAGGTGGTTCCAGGTTTGAGGAGATGCTAAAGAAGTTGTGTTTTGCCACTGCTCAAAGTGCCCCTATGCGGACTACACTTGATAAACTTTCTAATGCAATTAGTCTTATTATTAGCCCATAAAGGTATACGTTTATAATAAGCAAATACTATTTTCGTCTAAGTTTTTTTTTTTTTTTTTTTTTTTTTTTCGGCTATTTTTAATTCAATTTGTATTTTGTTAGGTCCATAGATTGGTGGTAAACACGAATCCTAAAGTTATCGAATTGGTTTATTTTTGGGTTTTCACAGGAATCGACTAGGGTTTGCTAGAAACGCTAACTTTGATGGTTGGTCTTCTTATTGTTTTCGTTGGCAACATTACATGTATAAGTTTTTTTTAAAGCTATTAGTATTTTAAGTCCACTTTTTAAAGATTTTATGTGTTCTTAGATTTGTAGAATGCTCCAACATATCTTGTAATAACGTTGTTCGCATACCACAAATACCACTAACAAGGCAGTCAAATGTATCCTCTTTTTTTTCTTTTTGCATTTGCAATTGCCAAGTTTCATCAGATACAATGATACATTCTTCAATGTATTTAAATTTTGCAGCTTACAATGATCTTGCCTTTGAAGAACGCTATTCCATCTGAAAATCTCTTGCGAGCTCTTGATTTTCGGTATAAGGCACTGGCAAAAGGAGTTGGTCAACATGCTGATCAGATACGGACAACAATATTCAGAAGATAAACTAACGGCTAATTATGGCTCGAGCATACTCAGAAGAATTGAATTTTAGCTTGAAAGTTGCAACAATTTCATAAATGAGATGACTAGCAGCAGGTAAGGCATGTTAAATATTATTGAACTTGCAGACCCAGTTAACTAATTTTCTAATTTTTGTTATCATTTTAGGCGCTGCCAATCAAACTGCAACAGGTTCTAGCACGTTACATAAGTAAAGACCTGCCATATTCCAGAACAAGAGTACTAAAAGGTATTCACTGCAGGGACCAAAGACAGGCACAAGTGCGATATTCCTTACCAACTGTTAGAACCCGAGAAATATAAACAGGGTTGTGAATCTGCTAATTATTATAAGCAACATCGGGTAGGTGATACACTGATTATAAACAACACGTAAGTTGGTACGGTTATGCAACAAACATGGACAATTGAAATGTTGATTGACTTATGCTAAAGTTTGTGTTTAAGAAGTTTATTATATTGATTTGCATTTGCAGGATCCTTAGGTTAATATATACATCTTTTGCTTTTTTTAGGTGATCATCGGGTTAACAATTTCAAGTGATGTTATACTTCTGAAATACGAAAATGGCTTCGATATTTCAGTATCCAGTTACGATATCAGGGAATCTATTATCCGGAACCTCATCAGCTTTTAACTCTCAGGTAACCGTTTATTAACGAAAAGTATTATTTCCGGTTGCAAAAAGGAAAATTGCTTCTGCTGATAACCTTGGTATCCAATATCTAACAACTTGCATAAGAATGTATGTACTGTTACTACTAACTTTACATATCAACCTCTGCTACGCAATAGCTTGCCGTTGTTTATATATCCACTTGGTGTTTGTAGCAGCGACCTACAAAGCGGGCGGAAGGCACTGGAGCTTTTAGGCTGTAGAGAAGACAAAAGCACTATCAACAACCAAGTAAGTTTCCACAAACAAAGGCCAGAAATGGACACAATTTCTACAATTCCAATTCTCAATTCTTACAACTTGCGTGTTAAAATTCAGTACTTTGGTGTGTTAAAATTCAGTACTTTGTGGAGGCCAGTGCAATTGCTGTTAGACGTGTGCAAAAGGAGGATTTACGCCATGGAGCAAAGGCAACTGGTCCAACTTTGGTAATACTCTTAAGTCTTAACTTGATTATTTTTATGTTGATTTTTATTATTGAAATTGATTTTCATTTTTTTATTTGCTCCAGGTGTCAACTTTTGCTGACATATAAGGAGAGGAAACATATGATTCATCATTTCTTGGACAAGCTGATGAAGTGGTGGAAGAGCGCATTGCAGTGATGCATATTGTTATGGTCTTATTTGTTTGCCACAAGTTAGTGTCGTTGTATCAATGAATATGTGTATTTGCGAATCCGTCTGTAAATCAATTAACATAGTGTTTTTGACATGGACATTAAGAGTTGTAAGCACTGTTGATATCAATGGTCAATTTTGTGGTGCCATTTATTCAATTGATACTTTAAATGACTATAATTATCAAATAAGAGCTATATATTACATGAGACTTTTATTTGTTGTTTGTAGTATTGGTATGTTGTAAGACACATTAGCTTAATGATACGCACTTCGAAAATTTCAAAAGGCAGAAATTATTTGGAACAAATATCAACGTCAAAAAGCCCCAGCGCAACACCTTTGTCATTCAAAAAACCAAAAATAGCGATAAACGCCGCACCAAACAACCTCCTACTTTCTACTTAAATGCATAATAGAACTGAAGATGGTCACTTACACAAATTGAGGTTTGGGTTTTAGTTTACTTTACACAATTGTAGTCATGAACTTGAGCTTTATATCAATTGTTTTATGAGCCATTTTTATTTTATTTAGGTTGTTTGCCATTTTTATGTGTTCTCCCTTTCCTAAAACTACATGAACCACGATAAAACGATATGCCATTACCATTTGAAATACAACCAATTGATCAAATAAAAGTTTATTCTACTTTATTTCTACAGAATCGTCCTGTCCAAAAAAAAAAAAAAGAAAAAAAAAAGCATGCCCGCAACGCGACCGCCCGTCGCCATTCCCGTTTACTTCTAAAAAATTAGAAATGGTATAAAACCAACATAAAAAATAGCAAAAGCCTTAAAAAAATCATTATAATTTTTACATGATGGCAAAAAAATAATAAATAAATAAATAAATAAAATACATATCATATAGACAAAAATAAAATGTGATTTATTTACGCAAAATCCACTCGCAAAAAAAACAAAAAAAAGTAAATAACGGAAAAAAACAGACCCGCCTGCAACGCGACGGCCAACGCCAATCTTATATATATATATATATATATATATATATATATATATATATATATATATATATATACACACACACACACACACACACACACATACAAAGAATAATATGGAACTTGGGCTTGAGCCCATTACAAAATATCCACTAACACTACTATCCATCATCATCAATCATAATTCATTCAAACTAGGCAAAGGCAACTTTATTGAATTCAAAAACTTCCAAAGTTTAAAAAGTTGTGATACTCATATTTGTTTACGTATGGTATGTAAAACGTAATTAATTAAATGTAGATTGGGATAGTTATGGTTTTTTGTTTCCTGTTAAGAATGGTAAGGATCTCGTGAGAAGAGTGGTTCCCTAAAGCCGGGGTAACACTTAAATAAACCAAGTTTGTGTATTCACTATGTGTGAAATATTGAAGAAGAAGGTGAACCATTTTTCTTGTTTTGTGACACCTCTTTATTTATAGTGAGGTATCTTGGGTTTTGGGAAGAACCCGTGTGGTTGATCAACGGCTATGCAGATGTCACGCGTTAATCATCTGATGGGAAGACAAGGATGACACGTGCCATTCTTTACTTGGACTCATACGGTTCGTACATGGCATGTTTGCTTTAGATTCTGGTTGTGTCTCGCCTACTGTCACGCGATCCTAACCGTTGGGTGACAGTTAGACGACAGTTGTCTGCGCGTGTGTGAACACGGCCTAAGAGGTCTTCAAGTGATTGCGACCTGGGAGTGTTTGTGTAATGACTTGGGCTTATCCCAAGTGTTGATAATGGGTCTTATTTTGGCGTATGTTTACTGGGCCTAAGCCAATAATTTTGTTGTTGTGTCTTACAGGCTAAACCAAGTTGATACCAGTTTATTAGTTGATTCTGTTTTTTAGAGCTAAAGCACATGAAAAATAGGTACATTGGATGTAAAGAACACATATTATGTGTTTTTTAGAGCTTAAGTACTTGATTCAGTCGACATTTCTTACTTTGTTACATCGACTACCCTGTTATCTACAACTAATTCTAGGTCTCCATCTTCGCTGGTTTTCGCTATCTCTTGTTCCAATGGCTTATAAGTATAAAACCATGCACATACATAGTAATACAAAAGGTTTACTACTTGTATCCCACTTACAAGCATGTAATAGTATTCCAATCTACCTCTATTTAAGTTCCTATCAGGTAGCCAATTTCTACCATTTGAGCCGGCAGTGTATTTATGAACCATAGTCACCATTAATGTCCCCGAGTACTGTCCAAGTGCAGTTGCAGTCCAATGTAGAGCTATAGCTGTGCTTTTCATACTTTCTGGTGACTGATCATAAAGAAACTCAAGTTTACCTACATTAAAGAACGCTCCTGCTATACCATGAAGCGAATACTGAGGAATCAACCAGAAAACGCTTATGGGTATTACCTGAGTTGGCTTGTCAATCAAGTTATATTCTCTTGCTGCGTGTTTTCTTTTGATTTCCACAAATGAACCAGCAAATGTGGCACAAACGCTTATGATAAAGCCAACGCCAATCCGTTGTAAACTTGTGATGCCTGCAGGGTTCTTTGTGAAACGGTATGCAAAGGGGACAAATAAACGGTCGTACAACGCAAGGGTAATAATGATTGCTCCTACATCAAAGATTGCCATGCTAGCCGGAGGTATTTCAAATGAGCCAGCTACATGACGGTCCATGGTGCGAGCTTGCATAACGGTAAAAGTACTTTGATGAGAATAAGCCATTATATATATTATTCCTGTTGAAATAATTGGTAATAACCGAATGATTGATTTCAGTTCTTCTACTCTATGGACAGTAGCAATCCGCCATAGTTTTGGCGAGTTTGAAAGATGGTCGGTGTCATTTTCTGTTACTATTGCAGCCTTATCAAACCACCTTAAAGAGACACAGAGAGTATATATAGTGTTCAAAAGTCAATCAAGTGAATAATGAACCTATGTAATTTTCATTAAGTTTTCAACATATCTAACCTCATCTGATTGGTATGAAGAAGTCTTCCATCCTTAGATATACCTGCATCAAGCTCTTTATTTTCATAAAGAAGTTTATCGTCTACTGGTAGAACAACCTTCCGCTTCTTGACTGCGGCAACGATCACTTGAGCAAGTCTAACAAATGGACTTCCTTCTGGTTTCATTTTTTGATAAAATGGAGAGCCTACTAAAAATACTACAAATGCAACAACCATAGCAATTGTTGGAATCCCAAGACCCCAACCCCAACTCATGTTATCTTGGATATACACAACCAGCGTTAGTGCAGATAGACTTGCTAAAGACAACAAAAAATAGTACACATTAAAGAAATTCCAGCTTTTCACTTGAGTTTTCATTTTCAAAATGTCAAGTTGATCTGCAGCAAATGCAACAACACAAGGACGTGTGCCTCCTAACCCGACTGATGTAAGGAATAGGGATATATAAAGCACTGATAACTGAGACTGAGACGCCTCCTTGCAGTTTGTTTGTGTGGGACATTGTGGCGGATGGGACTGTGGCAAGAATGCTGATATAGTAATAATGATCATTCCCTGAACAAGATTAACATTTTAGAGATAGACATGATAATATTACATTAATGTTTATAAGTTAGTGATGTGGAGGGAATTGAACCAGTTCATATATGAGCAAGGCGACGATGATGGTCCAGTAACGACCAGCAAATGAGTCGGCAAAGAGTGCACCAAAAATGGGCATAAAACTAGACAGACCACTGAAGTTGGTCAGGGTGTTGGATGCTTTCACCAATGGCATGTTCAATTGTTCGGTTAAGTATGTTATCAAATTGGCATGAAATCCAGTCGCAGCGAATCTGTCACATATCTCATTTGCTACAATGATATTAAGAGATGTTCATAAGGTTGTATACAATGAATTTGTGAAACCAGATTCTGTAATATCTATTGGTCATATTTAATTATGGCATTAATTTTTCTTTTTGAAAGTTACTCTTCATAGTAGGATATTTATTATAATAATTTTAGAAAATGAAGCATATAGATTTTGTATGATTGGCATATTGGTTCTAAAAAAAGTCAGAAAGGGATAAGGTAGGGGGTCCTAAACGCATGATAGATACTACTTGGTAAATTCTTTGTATTTTTTGAACTTTTTATACACTTTAACAAACAATTACTCCTATTAGTCTGTAAGAAAAAAAAAAAAAAAATTAACCATTCAGCCAAACTATTTGCTTTTAGCCCATAAAAATATCTGACCTCTTACCATAAAAAACCAATGATCACCATTGACTGCTGGTGTCTGAGAGTCTATGAAGATAATCAAATTTGAACTACATAACAATTGTATGGTTGGGAGGTAAAGTTTATATAAGTTATGATTTCATACTAAAGTATTTAAGCAAAATTATTAAAGACAAGGTGACTGAACATGCTAACCTCTTTAGAATATGATTATACAAGTTAAAACTTAATACAATACATATGACTGTGACAAAAGTTCTCATCACTGGAAAGTAGTAATTCATTGCACTTTCTATAAACTAAAAGCATTTACTATCGAAACATACCAAGTATAAAAGGCATGGTTTTGACACCACCAAGCTTCTTTTCCTTAGCCATCTTAACAGATTCTTCATCGTTCATTGTTTCCATCTTTTTGATGTTTTTGGAGTATGAAGTATGAGTAGTGTGAAGGTTTTTACAATGGCTATTTTAACAAAAATCAGCACACCAGCAAACAAATATGATTGGGCTAAGGTGGGGTCTTTGACATGCTCACATCACATGCATATCATATGAAGTAACTCAGTAAGTAAGACCGGAGTAAGAAAACAAAATATTGGCCAACTTTAGGTAGCCAAGACTTAATATTTCTTAACATAGTAATAGTAACACATATACACTATAATGAGCTGTTAACCAGTCTTATTTTTTAGTTTTCAGACTTTTTGTAAGTGTGGTTTTGTGATTACCCAAATGTGCACACTTGATCGATCAGCATCTTGGGAATAGATTAGGATATTTCATATTCGGTGAAACATTTATGTTTTGTTGTTTGTTATCATTCATTCCAAAAGGCGTATAACTTTGTTAGAAAAGTTTGAGTCTTATATCTAGTACTGATCAACCACCTCAATAATTTCTCTCCATTTGTAGTTTAGTTGATCTAAGCTAATAATATTCCCTATGCGAATTATTATATGCCAATTCGAGGAACATTTTTTTTTTTTTTTTTTTTTTTTTTTTTTTTTTTTTTTTTGGTAAAAGGGCTTCTTACCCCGGTAAATATATTACTCCAAAAACTGATAAGTACATGAATGCGGCTGAGTACCGCATTGATTTACAAAGACAACACACTCATATTTGTAAACTAACTACATGATTCGGCATACCGAAATCATGAAAACTAAACAAGGCGAATACACGAAATAAATAGAAACAAAAAGCCCGAAACCTAGCCTAACAGAAACATCCTACGTTGTGATGTTAAGGTCTTCCGCAAACACACCACTAGCGTTCCAAGAGCAGAACCATTGAATTCGTTTTCTTAAATCGAAGTGTAAGCAAGTTTGAGACATTATATATATATATATATATATATATATACTAAAAAAGGGGAGGATGATGGGAACACACACTGTAGCTGCTACAGTGGTTTCTACATTAACTTTTTTTTTTTTTTTTTTTTTTTTTTTTTTTTTTTTTTTTTTAGTACTAACGGTCGTTAGTTATTTAACGGCTGTTAACTAACGACCGTTATATTTAACATTTAAAAAAAATTGTACGCACTTTGTCCTTCATCTTAGCGGTTCATTGCAAATTTAGTTCTCAAATAATTTACATAAATGGTCCTTCATGTTATACATCAATTGCAAATTCAGTCATATTTGTACAGTACTAACAGCCGTTACTTATTTAACGGTTGTTAACTAACGACCGTTACTTTAACATTTAAAAAAAATTTGTAAGCACTTTGTCCTTCATCTCAGTGGTTCATTGCAAATTTAATCCTCACATAATTTACATAAATGGACCTTCATGTTATACATCAATTGCAAAGTCAGTCCTAGGTAACTAACTTCATGTTAAGTAGCTAACGGCAATAAAAGAATTCCGCAGCAACGTGCGGGTACCAACACTTGTATATACTAAATGTGGGGAGGTTGATGGGTGCCGACCACTATAGCTGCTACAGTGGTTGCTACAGTGGTTTGTACAGTATATATATATATATATATATATATATAGAGTGTTGTATTCAATGCAGTACCAATATTAGATACAGTACTTTACAGTACCATTAAAATGAATTTGGGCCATTGGATTGACTTGATCAAAGGTTAGGATTAAAAGTGCCAAAATTGTAATTAAACAAAAGATGAGGGATTATTTTGTTAAGGCTGAAAGGGTATTAATGGTATTTCAATTTAAGGATTTTCAATAAACCGTCACTCTCCCTATTTGACCGGATCTAATTTCCTCTCTTTCTAGTTTTTTCTCAGATCCACACATCTCTCCTCCCTTCCTCAAGATCTGACAGCCGCTTATTTCTTCATCACAAAGTCGCTTCTTCATCACAGAGCCATCCGAATATATTTTTCATTGGGAACTAAAATTCTATCAAATTATTCAATCTCATTAAATCATGGTATGTTTTTTATTCAATTAAATCATATCTGACGTTGAGTATCAATTTTTAGTTTCTAATTTGACTTATTGGCGAAACCCCTAATTAGATCTGTTTAATTGTTTGTTATTGTTTTGTAGTTAATTGTGAAATTTCTTGAATGATATAACTAAGAGTTCATTAAAACTTGAACACCCCACTTGGTATTTGTTTTTATTTTTTTTTAAATGCTACAAGACTACAACAGTACAATGGTTACTCTTGTCAGCATTGTTGGGTTTGTGCTTATCTTTTATAGAATAATGTATAGATGAATCTTAAGAAGTTGTCTAAAGTTTGATGCATAAAACTTTAAGATGAAAATCTTTTGCAAATTAGTACCTTGTCCATGAAAGGAAACCTAATCAACAATAGTCATGCATGTCACATGTGGCTATTATCAATAATGCTTTTTTTAATCTTCTTTGTTGGTGAGGTTACCTTGATGGTACATAGTTAGCTAAAATGTGTTGATTAAATAGAGACCTTCAATATAAAAAATGAATTTTATAGCAGCTCTAAATGGTTGGTAATCTTTTTGGCAATGTGTTATTTCTTCTTTTTGTTAGTTACTCTTGGTAGAATATTGGGCTAGTAGGCCCATTTATGAAAACGGCATGTTTTTGTCAATGATTTTTTAGTGTGCATATGTGTTTTAAACTTTTAATCGTTCATATATGTTTCTAGGGGCGTGCATGTGTGTTTTAAGAAATGACGCATACGTGTAACATCAATGAAATTGGGTGTGCACATACGAGCAAATGTTTCATATGTATTTTATGGCTAGTATAACATCAATGAAAGTGTTTTGCATATATGTTTAAATTTGTGCGTACGTGTTTATATTGGATATATGCATATTTTAGTCGTTTTTAATAAAAATAGTACTCCGTAATAAATGTTTATAATTTCAGGTATTGAATATATTTGATAAAGATGAGAAGCAAACCAATATAAAGAGGGCACATGTGTTTTCAAGAAGTACATCATTTCTAATGAATGTGATGAGACTGTGAAGCATGCACATATGTTTTTGAAAGAGTACTCAGATGTTCTAATGATTTGATGAGAAAGTGAAGCGTGCACATATGTTCACGAAAGAGTGCACACATGTTTTTGGATGACGTGCACATTTATATTTAACAAGATGCATTAGAAAAAACAATTTTGAATTCCGAAAATTAAGGCCCTTAAAAACCGTTTTTTAATTAAAAAAAAATCAAAAGAAAAGTGGTGTTTTACTATTATACCCTTTTTGATTAAATAAAAATATTTAATAATACTAAATTATTATTGGTCCAAATGGTACTGTAAATTTAGTCCTCACATAATTTACATAACTGGTCCTTCATGTTATACATCAATTGCAAATTCAGTCCTATTTGTACAGTACTAACAGCCGTTAGTTATTTAACGGCTGTTAACTAACGACCGTTACTTTAACATTTAAAAAAAGTTACGCACTTTTTCCTTCATCTCAACGGTTCATTGCAAATTTAATCCTCACATAATTTACATAAATGGTCCTTCATGTTATACATCAATTGCAAAGTCAGTCTTAGGTAACTAACTTCACGTTAAGTAGCTAACGGCAACAAAAGAATTCCGCAGCAACGCGCGGGTATCAACATTCGTTATTGTTCACAATGTAAGATTACAATTCGAGGACCTTGTTATACCATGGAAAATAATTTCTCTTACTCACTCATCACACACATCCTGTAACCTTCATGCACCACTCACCATTTACCTATGAGAATTGATTGACACACTCAAAAAATTGATTGGGACACTCAATGTACAAACAGTTAAAGCAGTTTATATTTACAGTACAACTGTTTAATGCACTGTTTGGAGTGTCCCAATCAAATATGGGAGTGTGCAAATCACCTCCCTTTACCTATACCTCACTAAAACACACGCCTATGCAAAAAACACTGATCACATTCCCAAAAATTAAATTCTCACTTTGTCCCTCATATCGTGAGTTGGCTCACCCTTTTCAGCTTTTGTCCTCAAAATTGGTCCATCATGCGTGAGAGGAAGGGATTTAGTGAAAGTGAGTTGGGCCTCTCACTCACGACTACAAACACAATCTAATATTTAATAAAACCAAAGAAGATACAAAATGCAAAAAACAAGGAAATCATTTTTGCGGCAATTATTGAGAGTTTTACTTTTTAATATTAATTTATCGGTATGCCTATTTGTAAGTAGAGAATAATATGTATCTCATTAATCATAATGCTTCGGTACATATATAGAGATACAAAGAATAATTTAGAACTCGGGCTTGAGCCCATTACAAAACATCGACTAACACACCTCGTAGTTTGAGCGGGAGGACACCGAACGCTTAAACTGGTACGAAACTCATCAAACAAAGCCAAAGGTAAGCCTTTAGTGAAAATGTCCGTAACTGATAACGAGATAGTATATGAAGAACTCAAACCTGACCAGCAACAACCAAATCCCAAACAAATTGAATATCTATCTCTATATGCTTCGTGCGTTGATGCTGAAGGTCGGATTAGAAGACAAATAAATGGCACTGACATTTTCACAGTAAACAAGCATAGTGGAAGACAAAGGAGTATGCAACTCAGAGAGGATATTCCTCAACCAACAATTCTCAGCAACAGCATTGGCAACACCACGATACTTTGCTTCAGCACTAGATCGAGAAAATATCGGTTGATGCTTAGATGACCAAGAGAGTAAATTGTTGCCAAGAAATACACAATTAACCTGAAGTTGATCGCCGAGTAGTAGGGCAACTAGCCCTGATGAGGCGAAAAATGAACCACTTTTAGGGGGTCATTTAAGCCCGGAATTGAATTTATTTGATCAAATATTGCCCTAAATCGTTCCTTTTGTGATTTTAGGTACTTTGGGAGTGAAATCTGGAAAAGAAAGCAATTCGGATGTTTTTGGAGCATAAAAGTGAAGAAAACGCCAAAGACTTAATTTTTCAAACTGGGAACAGTAGGTGACGGCGTCAAGAGTACCATCCTGACGGCGTCAAGAGTAAATTTCATGACGACCCAGTACAGAAATGAAGGCGTCACAAGGAAGAGCGTCAAGAGTTAAATACGTGACGGCCTGGAAAAATATATAACGTGACGGCATCAGATGTAGATCAAGGCAGTCCGAGAATTCTTTTGGCGGCGAGATGACGGCGTCACCCATTTGGTCTTGACGCCGTCAGCCTCAATCTCCTATATATAGTTTTCTAATTTTCATTCATAAGAGAACAAGTTTTGGAGAAACCCTAAGGCCGAAGCATATCGATTTTTACAGGTTTTTCAAGGGTTTTCAGCCCTTGAACCCTTACATGTGTAATTGAGATAAGTGTTCTTCTAATTCAATCAATATGTCTATGTGTTGGTTGTCTATATCTTGTGCTTGTCTTAATTCCACCATGCTAGGCTAGATTTATCTTGTGTTTGCTTAGATCTAATGAAACCTAGATGTTGATTATGTGTTGATTACTTGTTTATGGTTGTATTTGATGAATGATTTCGATGTTAGGCTTAAGAAAACTGGCAGATCTCCAAATGGTAACATGCTTGAACGTCTTAGGAAACATGAACCTATGTGCACTAGGTTTTATTGGTTGTATTTAATGCATGAGTAAATTCTAATGATCACATGTTAGGAGCTTCTTAGCCGGCTCGACATAGGAGTGAAGTAGGCACTCATAGGATTGGGGAGTTAAGTGCGCCACCCCATGAATGGTATTAAGGAATACAATCCGTCATCCACGCAACTATAACAAGTAATTAACGTGTAAAAGATATCTAGGGAGTAGTGAAATCTAAGTAAACACATTTCTCCACTTATTGCTCACAACCTTAGTTTAATTTAGTTTTATTTTCATTTCTAGTATTTTATTTTGATTGCATCTTTAGTATTGGGTTAGTTGACTAGCAACTAATTCCGCCCAAATCCTTCAAACCCGAGATATTTACTTGCTTTCTAAAAAATATAAAAATACAAAAAATAATAATCCCTCATCTCTAGAACTAGTATTTAGGTTTTCTAATCCTAGCGACACTATTCCTAGCTGAACGATCAATCCCCCGGTACTTGTCACTATACTATACTACAACGATCAGGTACACTGCCTGGTGGGGGTTGTAAGCTTCTCAAGATCCCTTGAGAGGTAAAGCCTGGTGCAATCCCTACGCATCAAGTTTTTGGCACCGCAGCCCGAGGAATAGTTATTGTCTAGGTTAGAATTTCTTTTTATTAGGTCTACTTGCTAGATTCCTTTCTAGTAAGATTTTATTTTTATTTTTAGGTTTCTTTAGTCTATCTTATTTCTTTGTGTTTTTGTTCGTAACTTTTCACCACCCGACATCATGGACGATGGGAACATCTTTGAACCCGTCATCCCACCACAACAAAACCCACCACTAGAACCTCTTAGGCCCCGAACCTTAGGAGAGTATTCCCGACCTAGCCACCAAGGCTACCGAAACACCATTGAGCTCACCGGAGCCAATGTGACCCCCTTGCGATCCGACACCATCCGGTTGGTGCAAAGCGGATGTGCATTCCATGGACTTCGTTCCGAAGATCCAAATCAACATCTTAAGGACTTCCTTAAAATCGTAGACTCCATAGACCTAGATGTTGAAACTAGAGAGACAACCCGATTATGCATATTCCAATTCTCTCTACAGGATCAAGCTAGTCAATGGCTTGAGCGTTTACCCGCGGGATCCATCACCACATGGGATGATCTCACCACTCATTTCCTTGCTCAATTTTTCCCACCGGGGAGAACTACTAAGCTTAGAAATGACATCTTGATGTTCCAACAACGTCAAAATGAATCTCTTTATGAAGCATGGACTCGTTTCAAGGGCTTACTCCAAAAAGTCCCTCATCATGGCATAGATCTTTGGCTCCAAGTCCAAATCTTTTATGACCATATCGATCTCTCCACGAGGCGAGCCATTGACCAATCGGCTGGTGCTAAGCTACGTGATCTAAGTGCGGAACAATCATGGGAACTCATAGAAGATCTTGCTCTCTATGACAACGAAAGTTGGAATGATCCCCGTGATTTGAACAAAACGGTCAAGGCAATATCTTTGCCTTCGAACAACTCTAGCACTCCTGTTAGGAATTATACTTTGAGTTGATATTGACAAATATGAAAGATAAAGGACTTATGAAGACAAAGTGAAGAATGCAAAAGACTAAGGACTTGCTTTACAAAGAAGTTATTTCAATATAGTCCTTCATAGTATTTTGTAACCCTAGTATCTCTATTATATAAAGAGATACAGGGAATAGGTTTTAATGTGTCTTCCACAATGTAATATACAGAAAACGTGTGAGTGTATGTCTAGGGCTGGAAACGCCTAGACTTGTGTGTACAGGTGTTTTATGGGAAACACCTAGGGTAGATTGATGTTAAGCCTCAACTATCTTAGATAGCTGTTAGATTGTAACCGTGCTACACTTGATCACGTAGCATTGGGGCTTTGGTATTTGTTAGAGTAGAGATGATGACAAAGAAACCTTTGTTCAATAATAATGATATTCTTATTTATTCCGCTGTGCATTGTTCTTAATCATTATTATTGTGTAATCCCTAGATGAGGTCTAACAACCCTCAAGCTAAAACGATCTTAACAATTGGTATCAGAGCCAGGGGGCTCGTGATTGTGGGATTAAACAAGGTTTGGTTTGTTGAAGATGGAAGAAAATTCGAATATGGTTCGTATCTTAAAATCTCACTGCAGGGCTGTTTTCAAAGGGCGATATCTCCTTCGTTAACCGTTGGATCGGGCTGAAATTTTTATTGGAAGTTCTCTACATGTTAAAGAAGAGTTCCACCGGAGGGATCTTCAATCTGAGCTTCCAATAAAAAGATAAAAATTCTTGAAAACTGCTGAGCAGAGAGGTATATTATTTCGAATTTTTAGGGTTTCTAGTGACTCTAAAAAGTGTCACTAAAGGCTAAAAAGTGTCGTCTTTATACTTAAAAAAAAAGAAAAAAAAAAGAATAGGACGACTACAAAAGAAACCCTAATAGTTGAGAATTGGTGCTATCGTTGTTTTAGGGTTTTGGTTCTGCATTTATTACTCAGTGTGCTGCTATTCATGGTGAATTTATTGGTGCTGCTGTTGCTATATTAAACCCTAATTGGTTGAAACCCTAACATTAGTTCAAGCTTGGTTCTGACCTGAATCTGATGTGACAATGATAACAACTACTGTAAATGTTCAAGTTTATAGTCGCTGTGATCGCTTTCAAGGTTTAGGGTTTCTGACATTGGTGATAAGTCTTTCATGAAGCTGCTATTACTGATTTCTGTTCGTGGTAAAGCTGCTATTAGAGTGGGATGGTGACATAGTAAAGTATGGAAGAGCAGTAAACATGTTAATGTTAATGATCTCTTTTCAAAACATAAGGTTACTGGCGGTGGTCCTATATGTTGAAGGGTCTGCTATCTAATTCAGTTTGTGGGACAATTAGTTGATGCTATGTTGCTTTATTCACGAGTTCTTTATTCCCACTGCTAGGTTTAAAGGTTACCACTGCTGCGTTATACGTTTCCACTGCAAGTTGACAGTTACCACTGCAAGCTTAATCATTACCACTGCTGTCAAGATTGTTACCACTGTGCGTTCCCACTGCTAGTTAAAAGTTACCACTGCTACGCTTTGTGGTTTCCACTACTAGTTATTTGTTTCCACTGCTGGTAATTATTTTTCCACTGCTTATACAAGTTACCACTGATGCCTTAATTGTTTCCGCTGATGTTCATATTTCTTATGGGGCATGTGGTTGGTACTTATTCATGTTGCTATATTTCACGTGGAGACTTTGATTATTTCATTGGCAATCATGAGTTACAAGCAGTGAGGGGAAGTATATATTATTTTGGAACAGTTGGTTCCAACACACACGCGGGGGAAGATACACACACAAGATGGAAATTTGGCTTTGGTTTATTGGTGCTTGCAAAGATTCCAAAGGCTCGTTCTTATTTGATTTAATTGATTACGAAGAAAGGTTTTTATCATCTATTTGATGATGAAGTGGAGTTTCACAGGTTTGTGTTTTATTATACCTTTTTCACTTGGAGGTAACTTGTTTGTTCGTTCAGGTGACTACGAATTGACAAAACACTTGAAGGAGTTACGTTATTGTGCTCAGTGATTTTTTGTCAAGAGGTTGCGATCTCCCTATACGTTAAGTATACGTTCGAAGTCAATTTTAGTACAAGATATAAGGCACAAGATTGGGTGGTTCTACTTCAGCATCAAGTTGGTTATACTTAGTTTTCTTCATCAGTGATCATTACATTGAGCCTAAAGAATTGAAGATTCAACAAATGGTTAACATATGGGTTTCAGGGGAAGCTTAAGTGTTTAAATGTTTAACCATTTATATGCTAAATCGAGGTGAAGGTTTTTGCTACTGCTAGTTGTTATTACTACTGAATGGTTTTGATTTCTATTGTTTCAAGTACATCTATAGATGCGGAAAACTTAATGGTGGGCGACTTAGAAACATTGGAAAGATGGATTAGGAACAAGCAGTGGTGGTTCAAGGCTTCAATCTAGTCCAACTAGAGAAGAGCCTGAATCAATGCCTTATGATTCACCTCTCCCAACAGGTAACACAGTTGGAAGTGTTGAGGGCAGTTTGACACTACCTGAATTGATGGAACTATGTACCAAATTAGTCAAGCAGGTTCAAACTCTGGAGAAAGATCTGGCACAGACCAAAGAACATCATGCCACAGAGTTGAATTTATTGAAGGCTGAGATCCAAAAGTTGCAGGATGAAGTTGTGAATCTCAAGAAGAAAAGACATGTTCAAGTTGTGGTTTCTTCTCCATTATCATCACCTCATAATGCCCTTTCTGCAGGTTCTAGTTATGGTTTGGGAACTTCTTCCAAACAGGGGAGGAAAACAGATGCAGAGATTAAGGGGAGGAGTACTAATTTTGATGATATGGTTACTGAGCTTAATGATTCTGAAAATGCTCATGCAAAAGATGATGTAGCTGAGATTGAAGGGAGGAAAATGGACCTTGAAGAAATGGTTGTTGATACTGGTTTTAACTCTGAAGATGTTCTTGGAACTGCTCAACATATTTCCACTAAAGCAGAACATGTTACCACTGATCAAATAATTTCCACTGCAAGTGAAAATGTTACCACTGATGTTCCATTAGTTATCACTGCAGAGGAAGAAGCTGCCAGAAAAAGATCAGTCAAAGGTAAAGCAATTGTGTTTGGTTCAGAACAAGAGCATACAAGAAAGATTTACAAGAAAGATCAAGCTCAAATTGATTTTGATGCAAGATTGGCAGAACAATTTGAAGCTGCAGAGAATGAAAATATGAAAAAGCAGAAGGAGGATGAAGTTGCTAGTTTTATGGAAGCAAAGAGGTTAGATAAACTTGAAGCAGTAATGGCACACCCACTCTCAGTGATTCCGCCAACTATCTTACATGAGAAACCTCCTATGTTCTCATATGTGCCAACAGATGAAGAGATTGAACATATGATTAAACATGATCCAGTTGTAAAGAAGAAAGCTATTGAGCTTGTTGCTAACATGACTTTGATAGTAGAACAAAGAACAGCTCAATTGGCTGATTTCATTCAAATGAAGAATCAACAAGCACTGGATGAGGTTATTGGAAAAGTCAGACAAGGTCAAAAGAAACAAAGACAACCTACAAAAGCATAGATCATTCATGAGATGAAAGTATTTTGCTGTCATGTTGGAACTTGGAAGAAGGCTGATTTCAAAGGTATGTCTCATGAAAGAATTGAAGGTATCTACTACATAATTAAAAGGCAAGATAGTACCTTCAGACCTATTGATTTTGAAGAAGTTGAGAGATTTAAACAAAATAAAAGAAAAGCTTCAACTGTTGAAGATCATGTCACAAAAAGAGTGAAAGTTCCTCAAGAGAAAGAATCTCAATCTGAGAAATGTGCAGAAGATCTACAAAGTGCTATTATTATTGTTGAAGAAGAAGATTTCTATCCTGATTCTTTGCAAACAAAACATCAAATTATTGATTGGGAAGTGTACACAGCAAAGAATTTTGCTTCTACTTGGAAAATTATAAGACTGGGAGGAGAATCTTCATCATTCATTCAGTTTGAAGATCTTCTTAAAGCATGTGACAGAGATGATCTTGATACTCTTTGGAAGCTTGTTAATGAAAGATTCAAGGATGATACTCTCAAGGATATGAAAGAAATGCAGCTCTGGGTTGATTTAAGAAGACTATATGAACCAGATCTTAATGATAAGTATTGGAAGTTTGATTCATCAGAATTGAATACTACATGGACATAGTATGATCAATGTGAGGTTCATCATGTTTCTACAACAGATAAAGTGGATGTGTTTATGTTTGCTGAGAAGGAATATCCACTTAGAGCTAAAACTCTTTCTGCAATGTTGAAATCAAAGTTAAGAGTTTATGCAGATAATGAAAAGATTAGAGCTTTGATTCAGAAGATTCAAGATCAATATGCAAGAGCTGATAAAGTGTTGAGAAAAACAAGATAAGTGTTTGGAAGAATTCCCATATCCTCAGGTTTATTGTATACTTGAAGAAACTTGTTGATTTACCTGTAAATCATAAGTTTAGGGGAGGATTGTTGGGAATTATACTAACAGTTACCACGGCTAGTGAAGATGTTACAACTACAGAAGATTGTACTTGCAGTGGAAACTCATTACCACTGCTTACTTGATAACTGTTAGAGAAACGCGCTTAGATAAACATAGAAATGATCTTGTGTATATCTTATTCTATTAGCATTATACTTATCTTGTAGAAAAGGAATCCTTGCTGTATAAAAGGAGATCCTAGGTTATAGTTAGAATATATCTTTCTAATACATTTTTCTTAGAGCTTCAAGGTGTAACCCTAGTGATATCATAGATCACTCGTATTATTATCATTAATAATATTGGAGCTATTTGTTTGTTACATACATTGTTCTTACATACATACAACTGTTTCATTCACAATCAATCTTCTAAGTATCATTAAGTAGATTCCGCATACTTAGTGGTATCACTCAAAGTATCAATATTAACACAAGTTCAAGGTGTTCACGTTCCAACAACTCCTGACCGTAGGATCATGGAACTTGAAGGTCGAGTTAAGTCTCTCATGAAATCTTAAGAAGCTCAAAAGCCTTCAAGCCAAGTAAGCAGAATCGCTTCTACATGTAAATTATGTAATGGCCCTCACGAGGCTCATAAGTGCATGGAGCTTCCAAAACGTGCTTATAACGAATTCACATCATCACACGTGGGTCGAGGCCCTCGAACTTCTGACGAGGCCTATGAGGCATGGAAGGATAAACCTAATTTCAGAGGGTACCAAACGCGGAGCGTATCCTTCAATGACTCCTCACCACTCACTTGGTCCGAGCATTTTCCATCACAAAGCATTCCTAGGCAAAGCTGTGAAGATGCTCTGCGAAAGTTCATTCTATCTCAAGAATTACAGCTCTCTACGCTCGAGGCTAAATTTAGACAACAACAGGCCGATATGAATAACAAGATTTGTAATCTGTTAACTGCTATCAAAGAGCATGTTGTTAATAAGCCTATTCACGTTGATGAGGTCAAGTCTGTTACCATTATGAGTCCACCAACCTCCCCTGTGAAAATAAAAAGTCCTAGTAAGCTATTCAAACATCTATCACCAAAAGAAAAAGAACCTGTCAACTCCCTAGGACCAATCCATTTCTTAAACACCATCACCACGATATCTGCTTCTACACTCAACCTAAACCAACAACAAACTGAAAAAATTGGTCATACAGCTAAAGACGAGACCTCAAGGGTGAACCATGATTTGGCCAGAAGCCCTACCAGCTCGTCCGAGCAGTGCGCTACGCAAGAATCTAGCAAATCGGATGAAGGGAAAGAGAGATCGGAAGTGCATACGATAAATCCAACCATTTTGGGTAAATCTATTCTAGAGGAGCCCGAGAGAAAAATGGAGGATGTTACCAATGGGAGTAGCGATAGGACTAACGAAAGCAACCCTAAAGTTTTTAAGATTTCCTGCACCATTAAGGGAAAGCTCTTAACCGATAGTCATATAGATCCTAGTTTCCCAGACAACATAATACCCCTTTCCCTATACCAAGAAGCCTTTCCAAAACGTATAGTGTGCGAGAGAATCGATGATGCAAGGGTAATAAGAAATCTATCAATCATGATTGGAGAACTTGTTTACAATATTGCCCTTACCGTGGTCGATGATGTGGACCCTCTCACCAATCGAACATTAACCAACCTTATTCTTGGGGAACCATTTATCAATGAATCAGGAGTAATCCTTAATGAGAAGGATGGAAGTGCATTGTTCACCAATGGTGTTAAGAAGGTAATTTTTCGTAGGGGTAATGAGGAGGTATACGAGTATCGTCCTTCCCTTGAGGGGAATCTATATGGATCAAGGGATGGAGAATCGGGGAAGATAAGACGGTGTGATCTGAATAATCTCAAAATTCCCTGCATGATCGGTCATAAGTACTTCGATAACGTCTACATTAACGTATTCCTGCCGAAGAATTTTATGTCCCTATTTCATTATAACAATATCTGCAGGTGGGGAATGATTTACAAGGGAGAGAAAGTGGTTGGTAAAGATCATGAAATCCAGGTGTTCGTAGGAAATATGGCATTCACTATGGAATTCACGATTGTGGACAACATCGAAGACTATGTCGACCCTAGGTTATCACAAGTCATTTTTGGACCACCCTTTTGTGAAATCACTAATTTGATAGTTGATGACTGATGCGTGGGAATCGCAACAGGCTTTACCTCTCGAGGGATCTCGAGAAGCTTACAACCCCCACCAGGCAGTGTACCTGATCGTTGTAGTATAGTATAGTGACAAGTACCGGGGGATTGATCGTTCAGCTTAGGAATAGTGTCGCTAGGATTAGAAAGCCTAAATACTAGTTCTAAAGGTGAGGGATGATTATTTTTGTATTTTTATATTTTTATGAAAGCAAGTAAAATCTCGGGTTTTGGAAGAGTGGGCGGAATTAGTTGCTATTCAACTAACCCAATACTAAGATGCAATCAAAATAAAATACTAAAAATGAAAATAAGCTAAATTATACTAAAGTTGTGAGCAGTAATTGGAGAAAATGTGTTTACTTAGATTTCACTACTCCCTAGATATCTTTTACACGTTAATTAGTTGTTATAATTGCATGGATGACGGATCGTATTCCTTAATACCATTCATGGGGTGGCACACATAACTCCCCAATTCTATGAGCTCTTATCTCCTCCTACACCATGCCCAGCACAACTATAGGGATTGTAAACAGTGGCTCATGCATTAAATACAACAAATAAAGACCTAGTGCGCCTCGGTTCATGTTTCTTAAGACGTTCAAGCATGTTACCATTTGGAGATCTGCCAGTTTTCTTAAGCCTAACATATAAATCATTCATCCAAGACAAGAATAAACAAGTAATCAACACATAATCAATATCTAGGTTTCATTAGATCTAAGCAAACACAAAAGAGATCTAGCCTAGCATGATAGAATTAAGACAAGAACATGATATAGACAACCAACACGTAGACATATTGATTGAATTAGAAGAACACTTATCTTGATTAATCATGCAAGGTATCAAGGGGTTGGAACCCTTGAAAAACCTGTAAAGTTACACCAAAATCGTACTTAGGGTTTCTCCCAAAACTTCTCTTCAAACTTCTCTTTTTAATGTGTGAAAAATAGAAAACTATATATAGAAAAATAGGTCTGACGGCGTCAAGACAAACAATGTGAGGCCGTCACCTCGCCGCCAAAACTCTCCTCGGACTGCCTAGATCCACTTCTGACGCCGTCAAGACTTAAGTACTTCCAGGCCGTCATGACTCTTTTACTCTTGACGCCCTTCCTACGTGACGCCGTCAAATCCGTTCTGGGTCGTCATGGAAATTCATGAGATTTGCTCTTGACGCCGTCAAGATTTTGCTCTTGACGCCGTCACCTACTGTTCCCAGCATGGAAAATTAAGACTTTGGCGTTTTCTTCACTTTTATGCTCCAAAAACGTCCGAATTGCTTCCTTTTCCAGATTTCTCTCCCAAAGTACCTAAAATCACAAAAGGAACGATTTAGGGCAATATTTGATCAAATAAATTCGGATTCGGGCTTAAATGACCCCCTAAAAGTGGTTCATTTTTCGCCTCATCATATACCCTTACACTTGAGATTTGCTTGTCCTCAAGCAAATGCGCTTTTATTCTACTCAAAATACAAGTTAGGGGTCATTTAACACTAATATAAAAGTAATTACAACAAATAATCGTTCCACTAAAAACCAATAGACAAGCACGGAGGTCATACACTAGCACCTCACAAATAGTGTTTAGATACTCACATCTCTCGGGTGTAATAAAGTATAAATCACAATATGGAAATGGAAGATATCTCTCACTACCTGTCATAGCAAAATAGATTACCATAGGCTTGGGAAAGGATCAAACCTCCACCACATGGCGTAAGCACCTAGGATAAACTATCAAAGAGGTCTTTTAAAGGGTTGTAACGTTAGGTGTAGGGATATGAGATACACGGTTTTGTTAGATAAAGGAAGTTTTACTGGTGGCGAGTTAACAATCTTAGTCAATTACATGTACAACGTGGCGTTGTTAAGCCAAGACTAGACTCGACTTAAGCTAATAAATGAAAAATAACAAAAAAAAACATAAAATAAACATAGAATGAAACGGGATGGTAGTCCGTATGTTTTTTCTCTTTTTCTTTTTCTATTTTTTTTTCTTCTTTTTCTAGATTTTTTTCGATTTTTTTTTTTTTTTTTTTTTTTTTTTTTTTTTTTTTTTTTTTTTTGCATACACACTTACCCTACCATCCAAAATAATACATCATAGGGGATGAGAATTCCCCTTACACTTGAATCTTTACATACTTTACATTTAAACTAATCTAATGACTCGAATTAAGAAAATCAAAACACTTGGAGCACTTTTAAGATTAACGTACATATGGGGTAATAATATTATGTTCTTCCCCATTACTCCATAAAATAAGTACTTACCCATGAGTCCCAATCGTCCCAAAACAATATGTACAAGGATATGACTCGACTTAGCAACCATGTAATCAATTAGAAAGTTAACTTAGGGTTTAACAAATAACAATAATGCACTAAAAATGAGCACATACACGGAAGGCTAAGGCGATTTGGTTGTACATCTAAGTGGGGTGTAACAAATTCTTCCTTTAAGTAAAATGCTTAAAGTTAGAAACGAAAAGATAGGCTCGGAGGGGTGTACTAGGGGTTTCGTGTACTAAAAATGAGTACAACGCTAAGGGTGTGGGAAAAATTAGTTGACTTAACTAGCCAAGTAATATGACTTAAATGGTCAAGTAATTATAATACGGGTTTAACACAAGGGTGATCCTAATGCCTCTTATCATGTAGTAAATCCTACTACACGAATGTAGTCTCACTAGCGGTCTCGGGATGCATCACTAACGCAAGTTCTAGAATCTAAATGCTACCGGTACACTCATAAGCACTAATAGTAAATGTTTTTCCTATCAAATCTAAAGGCGAACCTCACATATTTGGGTGGAAAATTTTTCTGAATATACGGTTATGTGCTAGTCATACAATCTCCTATCCATGAGACGCTTGCTATGGCTAAAGTTTCACTCCTAAATGTTGTAAAAAATTTTAAATTTGGCGCTAAAATTGCACTAACAAGTATTTCTCATAGTTTTATTACACATCTACCATCAAACAAAACAAACTCAAGCGAAAGTGCATATGTAAGGTATCATCTTTTTACCCTCCCCTTACACTTAAGATGAACATTGTCCCCAATGTTCAAGTAAAGAATGTAAAAGTGAAAAAGTAAAGAGAATGAAATCAAATACTCCCCTGATTCGCTCGGTATGGATAATAGGATTTCCAGGTTAAATCTTCCTCCAAGAAAACGAACAATCAAAGCTTCCCTTCCAGAATATAAATCATCTTCTTGTCGTACATAACCTGTAAAACCTGACAAAATAGACAAGACAACCTCGCGTAAAATCGGCGGCATTCTATATAAGTTTCTAAATCCTAGAAAACAAGATAAGATATAATGCTTGTGGAATGAAGTTTGCAGATTCCCTGGAGATTATAAAACTTAATAATTCACAAAAACCATAAGACTCCGTTAGAAAAACAAAACCGGTAAAATTTCCAGATTTTAACTCCTGACGCCGTCAAGAGTAAACCCCTGACGCCGTCAGAATTGACCTGCAGAAATCCTTATGTTAAGTTTTCGGAAAATTTCTGGAAAAACTTGGTCCTACTTCCTGGAAAATCCTGCAAAACTTCATTATGACTCAATACAAGCATTTGACTCTAACAAATACGAATACACATGTTCATTTAATATTGTGGAGAATCATGATCGGTTGTTTCTTAAAAACATATTTGGGGTTTCCCCTTACACTTATCTTTTGCGAAAATACCTTTAGGTGGAGTTAAGATTAGGCCAAAACAACAAAGTAAAGTATTTCCACTATTTAATTTAGAAACATGATCAACCAACAATAAAAATAAAACATGCATACGGAAGCAAATAACAAACAAACAAATAAAATCACACAAAACATGGGTTGCCTCCCAAGAAGCGCTTTTCTTTATTTATGAGTCTTGTAGCTAGACTCAAGGTCATGGGTTACTACGTGATTCCATCATTTGAAATGATATACCCCATATAGTTGCGATCATTACTGTTATGGTGGTAGTGCCTCAATCTGTCGATACTCGCAATCACCTTCCCACCTAATTTGCTTCTCAAGTTAGCTACCCCATCTTGGCTCACACCTTCGATTGTGAATGGCCCATACCACCAAGGACTTGGTTTATCGGGTGGTATTGTTGTTTCCAAGTGTCTCAAGAGTACCAAGTTCCCTTCCTCAAATGGTACATGATTATCTATGGGTTGAGTATATTCGAATTTTGCTTGAACCTTATTGTTTTTGCTTCGCTCATTTTTTTCTTCCTTATAGCTTTTGATTCTTGCCTCCCATGCAAGAATTTTATCCTGAACACGAATGGGTGTCGTGTCAATGTTGTTTTTGACCTTTCTCCAACTCAAATCCTCATGCTTACTTTGTGGGGTCATGGGGAAGCTAATCTTTCTTTTTCCAGATTTAAGCTCGATCTTCCTACCTTCATATTTAATGACAGCCCTAGCGGTAGTGAGGAATGGTGACCCAAGGATTATTGGCATGCATCCATCCCCTTTATCATCGATGATCATAAAATCAACGGGGTATATGAATCCTGCAACATTAACTAATACATCTTCTGCGATTCCTAGGGGGTATACGTACGAGTGTCCAATAAGAGATAACCTAACACGAGTAGGTGCTGGCATTTTTGACGTTAGTTGGACGTAAATAGTTAGGGGCATAAGATTTACTTCCGATCCTTGGTCGGCGAAAGCACTAAGATGTTTCAAGTCCCCGATGCTTGTTGGTATCTCAAAGTTCCCACATGCCACCTGCTTAGTAGCTACCTTTTGTACAACTTGTCTTTCGAATACTGATCCTCCAGGTAGCGTATCATACTCATTTTTCACTTCTTCCTCATTTTCAGAACCCTGATTGGGAGGTTGGTTACGCCCATCACCCTTAATCCAATTTGTTATGGTGTTTTCGTTTATATCATGTTTCAGGTAGTAGCTCAAAGGTTGGGATTCTGGTGGTTTTTCTAAGGTCTGTTTAGCAGGAGTTCCTACCTTCTCGTTATCTTTTTGGATGATGGTGATGGAGTTAACAAATTGGGTGGTGGGAGTGGCGCTTTCTTTCCTTAGTAGTATTCTTTCGGGGGTTCTCTGGTTGGCATACTCCTCTAATAGACTCATCATCTCATTCATTTTCTCCTGCATTTCCTCTTTCTGCTTATAGACTGCTTCCTCGAATCTAGCAAGCCGATCTAAGTGAGTTGCCATATATTCTCTCATCCTAGCCTCAAACTCCGAGCTAAGTTCCTTGGGAGGGGAGCAAGGTGGGGTGTAGTTTTGAAAAGTCTTGACATGTTCTCTAGAAGGTGACTCAGATAATGGTGCCGAAGTTGGCTTTGAGACAGAGTTGACAGCAGCTTGTCAAGGACTTAAAGGCCTCCTTTGCCTTTCCTCAAAATAGTCAACTTTTGCCTCGAGTTTGCATAGGAGTTCATCGGGGATTTCAGTGGTTCCTCCAGATGTCGAGACTGCATTGATGGCCGCTTCTATCGTATGTTTAAATTCCCACATCTCATGATTATCAACAACGAGCTCTTCGATAATTGCCCAAGACTCCTCGGCGTTCTTATCACGCAATTTACCTCCCGCGGCCCTGTCGATGGTGCGCTTAGTGTGATAGTCAACATGGTCGTAGAAAATCTGGACTAATAACCAAAGGTTTATGCCATGATGAGGGATCTTGTGGAGGAGATCCTTAAAACGGGCCCAAGCCTCGTAGAAAGTTTCACCCCACTGTTGCCCAAACATCAAAATGTCCCTTCTAAGCATTGCAGTCTTTTCTGGCGGAAAGAATTGGGTAAGGAAGCGATTGGCGAGATTGTCCCATGCGGTAATGGATCCCGCGGGTAAACGCTCAAGCCATTGACTAGCTTGATCCCGTAGAGAGAATTGGAATAGGCGTAAACGGGTAGTCTCTCTAGTTTCAACACCTAGGTCTATGGAATCTACGATTTTGAGAAAGTCCTTAAGATGTTGGTTTGGATCTTCGGAACGAAGTCCATGGAATGCACATCCGATTTGCACCAACCGGATGGTGTCGGATCGCAAGGGGGTCACATTGGCTCCGGTGAGCTCAATGGTGTTTTGGTAGCCTTGGTGGCTAGGTCGGGAATACTCTCCTAAGGTTCGGGGCCTAAGGGGTTCTAGTGGTGGGTTTTGTTGTGGTTTGATGACGGGTTCAAAGATGTTACCACCTTCCATGGTGTCGGATGGTAAAGAGTTACGAACAAAGGCACGAAGAAATAAGATAGTCTAAAGAAGACCTAAAAATAAAAATAAAATCTTACTAGAAAGGAATCTAGCAAGTAGACCTAATAAAAAGAAATCCTAACCTAGACAATAACTATTCCCCGGGCTGCGGCGCCAAAAACTTGATGCGTGGGAATCGCAACAGGATTTACCTCTCGAGGGATCTCGAGAAGCTTACAACCCCCACCAGGCAGTGTACCTGATCGTTGTAGTATAGTATAGTGACAAGTACTGGGGGATTGATCGTTCAGCTTAGGAATAGTGTCGCTAGGATTAGAAAGCCTAAATACTAGTTCTAAAGGTGAGGGATGATTATTTTTGTATTTTTATATTTTTATGAAAGCAAGTAAAATCTCGGGTTTTGGAAGAGTGGGCGGAATTAGTTGCTATTCAACTAACCCAATACTAAGATGCAATCAAAATAAAATACTAAAAATGAAAATAAGCTAAATTATACTAAAGTTGTGAGCAGTAATTGGAGAAAATGTGTTTACTTAAATTTCACTACTCCCTAGATATCTTTTACACGTTAATTACTTGTTATAATTGCATGGATGACGGATCGTATTCCTTAATACCATTCATGGGGTGGCACACATAACTCCCCAATTCTATGAGCTCTTATCTCCTCCTACACCATGCCCAGCACAACTATAGGGATTGTAAACAGTGGCTCATGCATTAAATACAACAAATAAAGACCTAGTGCGCCTCGGTTCATGTTTCTTAAGACGTTCAAGCATGTTACCATTTGGAGATCTGCCAGTTTTCTTAAGCCTAACATATAAATCATTCATCCAAGACAAGAATAAACAAGTAATCAACACATAATCAATATCTAGGTTTCATTAGATCTAAGCAAACACAAAAGAGATCTAGCCTAGCATGATAGAATTAAGACAAGAACATGATATAGACAACCAACACGTAGACATATTGATTGAATTAGAAGAACACTTATCTTGATTAATCATGCAAGGTATCAAGGGGTTGGAACCCTTGAAAAACCTGTAAAGTTACACCAAAATCGTACTTAGGGTTTCTCCCAAAACTTCTCTTCAAACTTCTCTTTTTAATGTGTGAAAAATAGAAAACTATATATAGAAAAATAGGTCTGACGGCGTCAAGACAAACAATGTGAGGCCGTCACCTCGCCGCCAAAACTCTCCTCGGACTGCCTAGATCCACTTCTGACGCCGTCAAGACTTAAGTACTTCCAGGCCGTCATGACTCTTTTACTCTTGACGCCCTTCCTACGTGACGCCGTCAAATCCGTTCTGGGTCGTCATGGAAATTCATGAGATTTGCTCTTGACGCCGTCAAGATTTTGCTCTTGACGCCGTCACCTACTGTTCCCAGCATGGAAAATTAAGACTTTGGCGTTTTCTTCACTTTTATGCTCCAAAAACGTCCGAATTGCTTCCTTTTCCAGATTTCTCTCCCAAAGTACCTAAAATCACAAAAGGAACGATTTAGGGCAATATTTGATCAAATAAATTCGGATTCGGGCTTAAATGACCCCCTAAAAGTGGTTCATTTTTCGCCTCATCAATGACCGGAACGGGATCATGATTTCGCTGATGGAATTAGGAGGGTTTCATACCAAACGCCATACAAGAGAAAAGACCTTAAGGAAATCGATTGTGACGGGCTTGATAGGATAAGTTCCCAACTTATTTTGTGTGATGAAGATGTTCGGAGAGGGTGTAAGAACATTTCTAATTTATCATGTGGATTCTTTAAGGATGTTTGTAGGCTTGATTCTAAGTATCGAGAAGATGTCTTCGAGTTCGAAGACCCGAAGTACTTACACTATGAAAGCGATACTAGTTTAGAAGACGACCTAGAGAGTGAAACCAATGATGAGGTCACGTAGTAACCTATGACCTTGAGTCTAGCTACAAGACTCGTAAATAAAGAAAAGCACTTCTTGGGAGGCAACCCATGCTTTGTGTGATTTTATTTTGTTTGTTATTTGCTTCCGTATGCATGCTTTATTTTTATTGTTGGTAGATCATGTTTCTAAACTAAAAAGTGAAAATACTTTACTTTGTTGTTTTGGCCTAGTCTTAACTCCACCTAAAAGTATTTTTGCAAAAGATAAGTGTAAGGGGAAACCCCAAATATGTTTTTAAGAAACAAACCGATCATGATTCTCCACTATATTAAATGAACATGTATATTCGTATTTGTTAGAGTCAAATGCTTGTATCGAGTCATAATGAAGTTTTGCAGGATTTTCCAGGAAGTAGGACCAAGTTTTTCCAGAAATTTTCCGGAAACTTAATACAAGAATTTCTGCAGGTCACTTCTGACGTCGTCACGAGATTACTCTTGACGGCGTCACGTGTAAAAGTCTGGAAATTTTACCAGTTTTGTTTTTCTAACGGAGTCTTAAAGTTTTTGTTGAATTATTAAGTTTTATAATCTCCAGGAAATCTGCAAACTTCATTCCACAAGCATTATATCTTACTTTGTTTTCTAGGATTTAATAACTTATATAGATTGCCGCCGATTTTATGCGAGGTTGTCTTGTTTGTTTTCTCAGGATTTACAGGTTATGTATGACAAGAAGATGATTTATATTTTGGAAGGGAAGCTTTGATTGTTCATTTTTTTGGAGGAAGATCTAACCTGGCCACCTTATTATCCATACCGAGCGAATCAGGGGAGTATTTGATTTCATTTGTTTTACTTATTTAACTTTTACATTATTTATTTGAACATTGGGGACAATGTTCATCTTAAGTGTAAGGGGAGGGTAAAATGATGATACCTTACAGATACACTTTCGCTTGAGTTTGTTTGTTTAATAGTAGATGTGTAATAAAACTATGAGAAATACTTGTTAGTGCAATTTTAGCGCCAAATTTAAATTTTTTTTACAACATTTAGGAGTGAAACTTTAGCCATTGCAAGCATCTCATGGATATGAGATTGTATGACTAGCACAAAACCGTACTATTCAGAAAAATTTTCCACCCAAATATGTGAGGTTCACCTTTAGATTTGATAGGAAAAGCATTTACTGTTAGTGCTTATGAGTGTACCGGTAGCATTTAGATTCTAGAAGTTGCGTTAGTGATGCATCCCGAGACCGCTAGTGAGACTACATTCGTGTAGTAGGATTTACTACATGATAAGAGGCATTAGGATCACCCTTGTGTTACACCCGTATCATAATTACTTGACCATTTAGGTCATATTACTTGGCTAGTTAAGTCAACTAATTTTTCCCACACCTTAGCGTTGTACTCATTTTTAGTACACGAAACCCCTAGTACACCCCTCCGAGCCTATCTTTTCGTTTCTAACTTTACTTAAAGGAAGAATTTGTTACACCCCACTTAAATGTACAACCAAATCGCCTTAGCCTTCCGTGTATGCACTCATTTTTAGTGCATTATTGTTATTTGTTAAACCCTAAGTTAACTATCTAATTGATTACATGGTTGCTAAGTCGAGTCATATCCTTGTACATATTGTTTTGGGACGATTGGGACTCATGGGTAAAGTACTTGTTTATGGAGTAATGGGGAAGAACATCATTTATTACCCCCATATGTACGTTAATCTCAAAAGTACTCCAAGTATTTTGATTTTCTTGATTCGAGTCATTAGATTAGTTAATTGTAAAGTATGTAAAAATTCAAGTGTAAGGGGAATGTTCATTCCCTATGATGTATTATTTTGGATGGTAGGGTAAGAGTGTATGCAAAAATAAAAATAAAATAAGAAATAAAAAAAAGTCGAAAAAAGTAAGAAAAAAAATAAAAAAAAAAAATAGAAAGAAAAAGAGAAAAAAACATACGGACTACCATCCCTTTTCATTCTATGTTTATTTTATGTTTCTGTTATTTTTCATTTATTAGCTTAAGTCGAGTCTAGTCTTGGCTTAGCAACGCCACATTGTACATGTAATTAACCAAGATTGTTAACTCGCCACCAGTAAAAACTTCCTTTATCCAACAAAACCGTGTATTTCATATCCCTACACCTAACGTTACAACCCTTTAAAAAGACCTCTTTGACAGTTTATCCTAGGTGCTTACGCCATGTGGTGGAGGTTTGATCCTTTCCCAAGCCTATGGTAATCTATTTTGCTATGACAGGTAGTGAGAGATATCTTCCGTTTCCATATTGTAATTTATACTTTATTACACCCGAGAGATGTGAGTATATAAACACTATTTGTGAGGTGCTAGTATATGACCTTCGTGCTTGTCTTTGGTCTTTAGTGGAATGATTATTTGTTGTAATTACTTTTATATTAGTGTTAAATGACCCATAACTTGTATTTTGACTAGAATAAAAGCGCATTTGCTTGAGGACAAGCAAATCTCAAGTGTAAGGGTATATGATGAGGCGAAAAATGAACCACTTTTAGGGGGTCATTTAAGCCCGGAATTGAATTTATTTGATCAAATATTGCCCTAAATCGTTCCTTTTGTGATTTTAGGTACTTTGGGAGTGAAATCTGGAAAAGAAAGCAATTCGGATGTTTTTGGAGCATAAAAGTGAAGAAAACGCCAAAGACTTAATTTTCCAAGCTGGGAACAGTAGGTGACGGCGTCAAGAGTACCATCCTGACGGCGTTAAGAGTAAATTTCATGACGACCCAGTACAGAAATGAAGGCGTCACAAGGAAGAGCGTCAAGAGTTAAATACGTGACGACCTGGAAAAATATATAACGTGACGGCGTCAGATGTAGATCAAGGCAGTCCGAGAATTCTTTTGGAGGCGAGATGACGGCGTCACCCATTTGGTCTTGACGCCGTCAGCCTCAAATTCCTATATATAGTTTTCAAATTTTCATTCATAAGAGAACAAGTTTTGGAGAAACCCTAAGGCCGAATCATATACGATTTTTACAGGTTTTTCAAGGGTTTTCAGCCCTTGAACCCTTACATGTGTAATTGAGATAAGTGTTCTTCTAATTCAATCAATATGTCTATGTGTTGGTGATGAGGCGAAAAATGATCCGTTTTTAGGGGGTCATTTAAGCCCGAATTCGAATTTATTTGATTAAATATTGCCCTAAATCGTTCCTTTTATGATTTTAGGTACTTTGGGAGAGAAATCTGGAAAAGGAAGAAATTCGGACGTTTTTGGAGCATAAAAGTGAAGAAAACACCAAAGACTTAATTTTCCATGCTGAGAACAGTACCTGACGGCGTCAAGAGCATTTTGGTGACGGCGTCAAGAGTAAAAGTGGTGACGGCCCAGAGAGAATGTGAAGGCGTCACCCAAGGCCGTCACATGTTAACTTGTCAAAACTTGCGCGCGGAGTAGCTGATATTGTTTTGGTCATAACTTTTGCATACGAACTCGGATTTAGGTGATTCAAAAGCCCACGCGAAGAGGACGAAGAGATCTAAAATTTGGTGAAAAAATGGTCTTGACGGCGTCAAGAGTAACGGGCTGACGCCGTCAAGAAGGGCCGACAGAAAACATGCCTATAAATATAACATCATAACTTCACTTTTTGTAAGCCCTAAACCCTAAGGTCGATTCCTGGGTTTAGGTGGGTGTTTTTCCAGCAACTTAGAGGGTTTCAATCACTCCATAAATATCATGTATTGGTTTGATGATTCTATCTTAATTATGTTTTCCATTATCATTGTTGTTTGCTCCTCTTTGATGATGATTTGCTAATTCACCTTGTGTCTACTTATGATTATGTGAAACTTGTATATAATTGATTAGATCTCATTGATTTCTTGTTGATGTTGTGTCTATCTCCATCAATTAAGGCGTGACAACTTCAATAGATCTAGTTGGTTTAGTTTATAATCCTTGTTTCCTATTGATTCTTGTTTTGATTGAATGATTTATATGTTAGGCTTAAGAAAACAGGCAGATCTCCAAATGGTAACATGCTTGAACGTCTTAGGAAACATGAACCTATTGCACTAAGGTTTTTATTGGTTGTATTTAATGCATGAGCCACTGTTTACAATCCCTATGGTTGTGCTGGGCATGGTATAGGAGGAGATAAGAGCTCATAGAATTGGGGAGTTATGTGCGATACCCCATGAATGGTATTAAGGAATACAACCCGTCAATTAAAACAAGGTTACAATTCAATAGGTAGGATTGGATAGCTAGCAAGGAGTAACATATCATAGGTAGACATGCTTCACTTATCTTGTAGAACCTTAGTTTAGTTTTCTTGCACATTAGTCTAATTAGTAGCTTTTGGGTTAGTTGATTAACAACTAATTCCGCCCCTCCTTCCAAAACCCAAGATTTTTACTTGCTTTTCATAAAATATAAAAATACAAAAAGAATCATCCTTCACCTTTAGACCTAGTTAGATTAATTTCAATCCTAACGACACTATTTCTAACTGAACGATCAATCCCCCGGTACTTGTCACTATACTATACTACAACGATCAGGTACACTGCCTGGTGGGGGTTGTAAGCTTCTCGAGATCCCTCGAGAGGTAAAGCCTGTTGCGATTCCCACGCATCAAGTTTTTGGCGCCGCAGCCCGGGGAATAGTTATTGTTTAGGTTGAATTTGATTTTTATTAGGTCTACTCATTAGATTCCTATCAAGTGAGATTTTTTCTTTTGTAGCTTTCTCGTAGTCTATCTTTTCTTTGTGATTTTGTTTGTAATTTGCTTCAAATGGACTCTACACTTAGACTTCTAAGATTGCAAGATAGGGTTGAGCGGCTAACACACCAAAGAGTTCAAAATACCTCATTTAGAGACACCTATGAATCATATGGGCCTTCACCTAGGATAGATTTTTATGAACAACCTCCATGTTTAAGATCTAGTTTTAGTGAGGCCAATAGGAAATGCGACCTAGTTTGCCAAGGAATTATGGAGAGAGCCATTGCAACAAATCATAAGTTAGATGAAGCACTAGGTTTGCTATTATCACTACCTAAGAAAACAATTGAGGATGATTTAGCCGAGCATGATCACATTGATCAAAAAGACCTAGGTTTTATGATCGATGATGATGAATCTCAAGAAACAGATGATGAATCTCTTGGGCAATTTGTATATAGCAGTCAGAATATTGAAGATGATCCTTATGATTCGGACATAGAAGTTGAGATGCCTAGAGAAGCACGTGAGATACTTGGGAGAATGTTAGGGCTAGATCCTGACACATGGAATGATGAGGTGAACAACATAAGCCCACAAAATACTCAACCATCATTTGAGGCACACGCACCGCCCGTGACTTACCCGGAAGAAGTAGAAGAAACTTTAGGAATTCCAATGGAGGTAGAACCCTTGGACCAGGCACCACTTGAGGATATAGGTTTGAACACTTGTAGTGATAACCTTACTCCTAGTTCTAGGGAATTTCCTAGTGTTGATGAACCGGAACCTCAATCTTTACACACCTTTCCATCTTTAGATATATTTCTAGGAGACAAAAGAGGAACCGACCCACCCATCAACCAATATTATCCGGGTAGTTTTAGGATGAAGGAAGCCATTCACTCACCCCCTTCACCTCACATGGCATATTCACACCCTAAGGGTGTGTATCGCTACTTTCACCCACACTTAATCCTAAGCGTAGGGAGAACCTCCCCTATTTCCGTTAAATAAGGGTAGAGTCAGGCTCGTGACTCGAACAAAAACAAGTGCTTCTTGGGAGGCAACCCATGTTTTGTGTGTTTTTATTTGTTTGTTTGTTTGTTTGTTTTTATTTGTTTCCGTATGCATGTTTTATTTTTGTTGTTTGTGGCTTATGTTTCAAAGTAAATTGTGAAAATGCTTTATTTTGTTTTTAACTTCGTCTTAATTGCATATAAAGGTATTTTGCAAAAGATAAGTGTAAGGGAGATCCAAATTTGTTTATAACAATGAAATTGAGCATGAACCACAACAATATTAAATGGACATGTGTATTAGTATTTGTTAGAGTCAAATGCTTGTATTGAGTCATAATGAAGTTTTGCAGGATTTTCCAGGAAGTAGAACCAAGTTTTTCCAGAAATTTTCCGGAAACTTAACATAAGAATTTCTGCAGGTCACTTCTGACGGCGTCACGAGATAACTCTTGACAGCGTCACGTGTAAAAACCTGAAAATTTTACCGGTTTTGATTTTATAACGGAGTCTTAAAGTTTTTGTGAATTATTAAGTTTTATAATCTCCAGGAAATATGCAAACATTCATTCCACAAGCATTATATCTTTAATTGTTTTGTTTCTATTCCTAAGTCTGGAATTACATCTAGTTGTGAGTTATCTTTGTTCGGGTTGATGCTTTGGGTTTTTGTTTGTTTTCTCAGGATTTACAAGTTATGTTTGATAAGGAGATGATTTATATTCTGGAAGGGAAGCTTTGATTGTTCATTCTCTTGGAGGAAGATTTAACCTGGCCACCTCATTATCCATACCGAGCGAATCAGGAGAGTATTTGATTTCATTCTCTTTACTTTTTCACTTTTACATTCTTTACTTGAACATTGGGGACAATGTTCATCTTAAGTGTAAGGGGATGGTAAAAAGATGATACCTTACATATGCACTTTCGCTTGAGTTTGTTTTGTTTAATGGTAGATGTGTAATAAAACTATGAGAAATACTTGTTAGTGCAATTTTAGCGCCAAATTTAAAAATTTTTACAACATTTAGGAGTGAAACTTTAGCCATAGCAAGCGTCTCATGGATAAGAGATTGTATGACTAACACATAACCGTATATTCAGAAAAATTTTCCACCCAAATATGTGAGGTTCGCCTTTAGATTTGATAGGAAAAACATTTACTATTAGTGCTAATGAGTGTACCGGTAGCATTTAGATTCTAGAACTTGCGTTAGTGATGCATCCCGAGACCGCTAGTGAGACTACATTCGTGTAGTAGGATTTACTACATGATAAGAGGCATTAGGATTACCCTTGTGTTGAACCCGTATTATAATTACTTGACCATTTAAGTCATATTACTTGGCTAGTTAAGTCAACTAATTTTTCCCACACCTTTAGCGTTGTACTCATTTTTAGTACACGAAACCCCTAGTACACCCCTCCGAGCCTATCTTTTCGTTTCTAACTTTAAGCATCTTACTTAAAGGAAGAATTTGTTACACCCCACTTAAATGTACAACCAAATCGCCTTAGCCTTCCGTGTATGCGCTCATTTTTAGTGCATTATTGTTATTTCTTAAACCCTAAGTTAACTATCTAATTGATTACATGGTTGCTAAGTCGAGTCATATCTTTGTACATATTGTTTTGGGACGATTGGGACTCATGGGTAAGGTACTTATTTATGGAGTAATAGGGAAGAACATCATATATTACCCCCATATGTGCGTTAATCTTAAAAGTGCTCCAAGTGTTTTGATTTTCTTAATTCGAGTCATTAGTTTAGTTTATTGAAAAGTATGTAAAAATTCAAGTGTAAGGAGAATGTTCATCCCCTATGATGTATTATTTTGGATGGTAGGGTAAGAGTGTATGCAAAATAAAAAAAAAAAAAATCAAAAAAATCAAGAAAAAGAAAAAAAATAAAAATAAAAAATAAATAAATAAAAAAAAGAAAAAGGAAAGAAGAGAAAAAACATACGGACTACCATCCCTTTTCATTCTATGTTCATTCTATGTTTTTGTTATTTTTCATTTATTAGCTTAAGTCGAGTCTAGTCTTGGCTTAGCAACGCCACATTGTACATGTAATTAACCAAGATTGTTAACTCGCCACCAGTAAAACTTCCTTTATCCAACAAAACCGTGTATTTCATATCCCTACACCTAACGTTACAATCCTTTAAAAGACCTCTTTGATAGTTTATCCTAGGTGCTTACGCCATGTGGTGGAGGTTTGATCCTTTCCCAAGCCTATGGTAATCTATTTTGCTATGACAGGTAGTGAGAGATATCTTCCGTTTCCATATTGTAATTTACACTTTATTACACCCGAGAGATGTGAGTATCTAAACACTATTTGTGAGGTGCTTGTGTATGACCTCCGTGCTTGTCTATTGGTCTTTAGTAGAACGATTATTTGTTGTAATTACTTTTATATTAGTGTTAAATGACCCATAACTTGTCTTTTGAGTAGAATAAAAGCGCATTTGCTTGAGGACAAGCAAATCTCAAGTGTAAGGGTATATGATGAGGCGAAAAATGATCCGTTTTTAGGGGGTCATTTAAGCCCGAATTCGAATTTATTTGATTAAATATTGCCCTAAATCGTTCCTTTTGTGATTTTAGGTACTTTGGGAGAGAAATCTGGAAAATGAAGCAATTCGGACGTTTTTGGAGCATAAAAGTGAAGAAAACGCCAAAGACTTAATTTTCCATGCTGAGAACAGTACCTGACGGCGTCAAGAGCATTTTGGTGACGGCGTCAAGAATAAAAGTGGTGACGGCCCAGAGAGAATGTGAAGGCGTCACCCAAGGCCGTCACATGTTAACTTGTCAAAACTTGCGCGCGGAGTAGCTGATATTGTTTTGGTCATAACTTTTGCATACGAACTCTGATTTAGGTGATTCAAAAGCCCACGCGAAGAGGACGAAGAGATCTACAATTTGGTGAAAAAATGGTCTTGACGGCGTCAAGAGTAACGGGCTGACGCCGTCAAGAAGGGCTGACAGAAAACATGCCTATAAATATAACATCATAACATCACTTTTTGTAAGCCCTAAACCCTAAGGTCGATTCCTGGGTTTAGGTGGGTGTTTTTCCAGCAACTTAGAGGGTTTCAATCACTCCATAAACATCATGTATTTAATGCATGAGCCACTGTTTACAATCCCTATGGTTGTGCTGGGCATGGTATAGGAGGAGATAAGAGCTCATAGAATTGGGGAGTTATGTGCGATACCCCATGAATGGTATTAAGGAATACAACCCGTCAATTAAAACAAGGTTACAATTCAATAGGTAGGATTGGATAGCTAGCAAGGAGTAACATATCATAGGTAGACATGTTTCACTTATCTTGTAGAACCTTAGTTTAGTTTTCTTGCACATTAGTCTAATTAGTAGCTTTTGGGTTAGTTGATTAACAACTAATTCCGCCCCTCCTTCCAAAACCCGAGATTTTTACTTGCTTTTCATAAAATATAAAAATACAAAAAGAATCATCCTTCACCTTTAGACCTAGTTAGATTAATTTCAATCCTAACGACACTATTCCTAGCTGAACGATCAATCCCCCGGTACTTGTCACTATACTATACTACAACGATCAGGTACACTGCCTGGTGGGGGTTGTAAGCTTCTCGAGATCCCTCGAGAGGTAAAGCCTGTTGCGATTCCCTCGCATCAGTTGGTTGTCTATATCTTGTGCTTGTCTTAATTCCACCATGCTAGGCTAGATTTATCTTGTGTTTGCTTAGATCTAATGAAACCTAGATGTTGATTATGTGTTGATTACTTGTTTATGGTTGTATTGGATGAATGATTTCGATGTTAGGCATAAGAAAACTGGCAGATCTCCAAATGGTAACATGCTTGAACGTCTTAAGAACATGAACCGATGTGCACTAGGTTTTATTGGTTGTATTTAATGCATGAGTAAATTCAAATGATCCCATGTTAGGAGCTTCTTAGCCGGCTCGACATAGGAGTGAAGTAGGCACTCATAGGATTGGGGAGTTAAGTGCGCCACCCCATGAATGGTATTAAGGAATACAATCCGTCATCCACGCAACTATAACAAGTAATTAACGTGTAAAAGATATCTAGAGAGTAGTGAAATCTAAGTAAACACATTTCTCCACTTATTGCTCACAACCTTAGTTTAATTTAGTTTTATTTTCATTTCTAGTATTTTATTTTGATTGCATCTTTAGTATTGGGTTAGTTGACTAGCAACTAATTCCGCCCAAATCCTTCAAACCCGAGATATTTACTTGTTTTCTAAAAAATATAAAAATACAAAAAATAATCATCCCTCATCTCTAGAACTAGTATTTAGGTTTTCTAATCCTAGCGACACTATTCCTAGCTGAACGATCAATCCCCCGGTACTTGTCACTATACTATACTACAACAATCAGGTACACTGCCTGGTGGGGGTTGTAAGCTTCTCAAGATCCCTTGAGAGGTAAAGTCTGGTGCAATCCCTACGCATCAAGCCCAATTCGAATATGAACAAGCAACCAAAGATGTATTAGAAGAAGAAAACAACTGTATCCTATGATCTAAAGTACCATGCACATATCGTAAAATCCGTTTAACAGCCGAGAAATGAGGCTTCCCAGGTGATGTGTCGTTGTATAGGTTGTAGAAACTAGAAGGGGGGGGGGGGTTTGAATAGTTTCACCGCTTCTTTTTAATTTTCTAAAACGTTTAGTCGTTTTAGGGCTGGTTATTTTTCATTTACAAACTTGTTGAATTCTACTAGTTATGTGATATCAATTTGGTTACTAGCATACACAAATAAACAAGTAAAGTAAAGAGTAAGGAAAGAACAAAACCAAGAGACACGGCGATTTATAGTGGTTCGGCACAAAGCTCACTCTCCGTCCTACTCCACTCCCCGAGTACCACACTCGAGAGTTATCAATCACTATATCAACACACTCCTTCAGGCGGAGCAATCTGTACACATGCTTACACAAGGCTTAACGACCCTAAGCATAATGTCGAGTTCTAACCGTAGCTAGAACCAATCTACTCCAAGGCCCACGTGGCCACACGAACAAGCACTCTTGTCCAACTTGAATCTTTACCCGATCCAAGCCTTCACTTAATTGACATACTTGGTTCTTCACCCGAACCAAGCCTTCACACACTTGACACACTTGGTTCTTCACCCGAACCAAGCCTTCACACAAGACTTACTTGGATCATCACCCGATCCAAGTCTTTACATAATGACTCGACCAAGTCCTAACCTACACACTAGGACATCACTCTCCTCATATCAAATACATGAACTAATCTAGTTACAAGACTTCTTGGATCTACATCACAATCCAAGTTCACACAAATATCCCCATCCTCGACTCACACACAAGTCGAAAATAATGATATTATTTATAGAACCTATCACCGTACCACTTGTTACGTTTATGTGTGGACATCTATAACATCTCGAGTCTTCATAGTTGTCGAGAGGTCTTCTCTTGCACTTAACGGAAGAGGAAATCACTTATAAACATATACCGACATGTTATAGTGATCAAAGATTAAAATGAACAAAGACCAGAAAGTTTTGTGTGTGTGGAAGTCTGTTTTCTGAAATGTAACAGTTCAGTATTTATAGACGACAGGTGGGAGAGGGACGGTCCCGTAAATATCAGATGGTCCTTTATCATTAAGGGACCGTCCAGCCAAAACGCTCCCATTTTGTCCTGACGTGGTGAAAACTTATCTGGTTCAGGCTGAATTGATTTGGGGAGAAAACTAGATGTTATAAAATTTGAATTTGAATTTATTTTCTTAATAAAACATTTCTTTAAAAACACAAAAATACTTTTGTGAAAATGTTTTGTCAAACTTAAAAATGTAAGTTTAGGTGAAAATAAAATTCTTTGATCACTTAACTAATGATGGTATAAAGTTTGTTCATACCTGAAGTGATGTTGAAGCAACTACGTAGAAGAAATGAGTTTTCTCGGTTAAAAACTTATAAACCGTAACTTTACGTAACATGTCTTTATATTTTGTTATTAGCAAAACACGAGAAGACCAAATAATGTGAATAACGTTTTTGACATTATTTGTATAAACAATCTCCCCCTTTTTGATGATTACAAAATATAAACTCATTTTAGGTAAAATTATGCGTTGATAAATTGTTAATGAGTTTTCCCGTCACTTCTTCCCCTTTTTGTAGAATCAAAAGGTGTGTCATGGTTGTTGAGGAGAGGAGACACGGACAACCTTGAAAGAGAATCGTTGGAGTGATCAACGAAATACAAGCTCCCCCTAGCTAAGTGCTCCCCTTAATGAGGGCACCGGGGAATCGAGCTATGGTGATGTGCTACAAAACAGAGTTAGAACAAAGCACATGCATGCATATACATATATGAAGGTATGGAAAGATGATATGGATGTGAAATCAACTATGTAGTGCAGGAATCAGATAGAAGGACACAGGATAAAATCAGATTTTGACCACTACTGGGGACGGTCCCGTAAATAGGGGGACGGTCCCTTATTGATTTGGGGAACGCCAGTCTATTTAAAGGACCGCCGGCAGTAGGCGTCCAGGTTGGCAGATATGTTGTGATTTAGGTAACTTCCCATTTTTAAGGTTAGATAATTTTAGTTCATTTTCATGTTTAACCTTGACCAATATCACAACAAATTATCACAACTTAGAACAAAATCATTCATTCATTTCATTTCATGCATGAAACATACAATGACTACCATAAAAATTTCATGAAAAACACATCATAGAAACAACAACATTAATCATTAACTACTACAACAAGTTATCTCCCATTGCATGTTTGGTCTAAAACACAACTTCCACTTGATTATTCATGACTAGACTTTTGAGAATATCTAGTCAGAGGGTGGAGTGGATGATGGTGAGGATGAAGGTGGAGCCGAAGGTGGTGCCGATGGTGGCATTGAAGCAAGGGGAGTTGGTTGCACATTTTGTTGAGCAATGAGATACTCAATGTGATCAAACATGATGTGAAGTTCATCTTGAAGAGAGTGAATGAGATGAAAGTTATGGTAATAACACGCACACCCCATAGTGTAGTTGTTAGCAAAGTAGTATGGAACGGGATTGCCAAGATTTGGAGATGATGGTGGAGTGAGAGGAGTGTTTTCCAATGGCCCATTTGGTGATGTGGTAGTATGAGTTGATGAGTTTGTTGGAGGAGTATGTTGGTTTCTTGGTAATGGGATAGAGTGAGTGAGAGATGATGGTTGATTACTCACGAATGGAGTGTAAGCACCCGAACTAGATTCGGTAAGCAAGGGTGACATGTTTTTGACACATGATGAGAAAGGTGATGTGGTTGTCTTTAAGCTAGAGGGTGTCTTTGATGAAGAGTGATATGTTCCATTGGTGGATGGTGTTTTGAGTGGTGCACTTGGTGCTTGAGGTGATGATGGTGGTGACTTAGGAGATGGAGTGGTATCATAGAGTGTGAGGTCAATGAAATTAGTTTGAGGTCGAATGATTTTGAGCTTAGGCCTTTTGTTTGATGGTTGTGTTGTGGGTTCTTTGTTTGTTGTTGGCAAGGAAGTGGAGGATGAGGCCATTGTAGGTGATGAAGTTGGATTGAAAGGTGATTGTGATGAGGTGGAGGGTGATAAGGAAGGTTTAAATAATTAAACATGGTTGTGGTTTGGGCAAAGCATGCATTAGGAGATTTTAAGCACTTAAAAATGTTTATCTAAACAAGGTAAGGTGGTGATAATCATGCAATAGGTTTAGGATTGCAGGAATGAAGAAAATAGTGCAAAATCCGTGATCCCACATGACGGTCCTTTAAATAAGGGACGGTCCCTTATTTTTTGGGAACCGCCAGGTAGCTAAGGGACCATCGGCAGTAGGTTCCCAGGTTTTTGTCCAGTTTCTCATTTCTGCAAATAGCATATAACAACACTCATTTAGAACAATAGTAGAACTAAATTGTAAGAGAATAGTGCTACACAATCATGCAAATTAAAGGCAAGTTTAAATAAGCATTCATGAATAACAGTAATCAAGAGTTAACAAATCCTGATGACATGAGTACATAGGTAACATAGCAATTAAGTGCTTCATAATAAATCATCATGGTACATCCTTGTCAATGGTGTTTGTGACAGGTTCTTGTTGCATGACTTTCTTGACTCTAGCTTGTTCCTCAATCTCGAGTGTGGGATCATCATAGATGTCATAGTCAACAGATGCTGAGGAGATAAAGATAGAGGAGATATAGAGATCATTGATGGGTTCCATGACAGGATCAAAGAGAGAGTATTGAGGACCACGAAGATTGGGATGAAAGTTCATCATGTAGTGATAGAGACGAGTAAGGAACATCCCATAGGGTATCAATTTAGTTTGATTCCCCTTGAGATGTACAATTTGCTTAGCGAAGTGATAGGCGAGATTATATGGTTGTTGGGTGTGGAGACAGTACACATGTGAGCACAACATGCCGGAAGTTGCTCACGAATCCCTTTGAGACCAAGAGTGTTCTCTTTTAGGATGACAGCCCAAGGAATCAGTTCATCACGAACCTCTATCATATGAATTTTTGTTTGATCAAGGTAAGGGAAGTTCCTATTAGTGCGAAGAAGTTTGGTAATTTCACACGGGCGAGGTATGTAGGAGCAGCAGGGACTATTTTCTTCTCTGTAGTTGAAAAGTGATTCGAGATACCAATCTTCAGTGTAGGCACATTGCCCATGATTGGGAATACGAAGGATTTGAGCAAATTGATCAAGAGTAAGGACAAATTTGAAGTTCCTAATCCAAAACCAAAGTGACAAAGATTGATCCTCGTTACGTACGAGTTCAACTTGTCGAAAGAATTCTAACACAAAGTGACGAAAAATTTTCTCATTGATGTGAAGCAAGCAATCGAATCCTATAGCACGAAAGGTGGCATTAATGTCTCTATGATAGGCTAAGGAGGGATCAACGATTCGTCCCTCATGAAAGCGACGTGTCTTAACATTCACATAGGGACGAATATGATTTCCCGGAGTGGTTGGTTCAAGGGAAATTCTAGGAGTATAAGAGTCGGTGTTGAGATGATCAAAATCATATATGTGTGACATTTTGTTTCCTATGAAAGAAAGAATCACAAAGTTATTGTTATAGTTTTACCTTTCTTAGAATTTGTTTTGATTATCACATAGAACTAATGTTTTTGACATGTATTAACCAATGTGAAGTACAAGTATATATTTTAGAACTCATGTTAATGAAACTTAGTTATTGATTATTGGTTGGTTGTTTGTTTATAATTGTTGTGGATGAATGATTTCAATGTTAGGCTTAAGAAAACTGGCAGACTTCCAATTGGTAACATGCTTGAACGTCTTAAGAAACATGATCGGATGTCTACTACGATTAATTGGTTATATTTAATGCATAAGTAACTACTAAGGAGGCCATGTTAGGAGCTAGTAGTCGGCTCGACATAGGAAGAGGTAGAAGCTTATAGAGTTAGGGAAGATCGTACACGGCCCTACGAATGGTATTAAGGAATATAACCCGTCATCCATGCAATTGTAAAAAACTAATCAACTAGTAAAAGATAGCTAGGGAGTAGTGAAATCTAAGTAAACACATTTTCTATTATGATGTTGTTTTTCTCCATATTTACTTTCGTGTCATTTTATTTTATTGTTATTGCATTTGTAGTTATTTGGGTTAGTTGACTAGCAACTAATTCCGCCCATCCTTCCAAAACCTGAGATTTTTACTTGCTTTCCATAAAATATAAAAATACAAAAAGAATCATCCCTCATCTCTAGACCTAGTTTAATTGAGTTTTAACCCTAGCGAACACTATTCTTTGAGTTGAACGATCAATCCCTCGGTCCTTGCCACTACACTATACTACATCGGTCAGGTACATTTCCTGGTGGGGATTGCAAGCTTCTCAAGATCTCTTGAGAGGTAAAACCTTTTGCAAGGTTGCAAAACCACGCATCAAGTTTTTGGCGCCGCAGACCGGGAATAGTTATTGTGTAGGTTGAAATTTCTTTTTATTAGGTCTACTTGCTAGATTCCTTTATAGTAAGATTTTTATTTTTATTTTTATAGGTCTTTGATGCGTGGGAATCGCACCTTGCTTTACCTCTCGAGGGATCTCGCGAGGCTTACAACCCCCACCAGGCAGTGTACCTGATCGTTGTAGTATAGTATAGTGACAAGTACCGGGGGATTGATCGTTCAGCTTAGGAATAGTGTCGCTAGGATTAGAAAACCTAATTAATAGTTCTAGAGGTGAGAGATGATTATTTTTGTATTTATATATTTTTATGAAAGCAATTAAAATCTCGGGTTTTGAAAGAGTGGGCGGAATTAGTTGCTAATCAACTAACCCAAAAACTACTTTGTAACTAATTAAACTAATGAAAATAAAATTAAACTAATATTAAACTAAGGTTGTGAGCAGTAATTGGAGAAATTGTGTTTACTTAGACTTCATTACTCCCTAGATATCTTTTACATGTCAATTACTTGTTACACTTGTATGAATGACGGGTTGTATTCCTTAATACCATTCGTGGAGTGGCATACATAACTCCCCAACTCTATGAGCTCTTATCTCCTCCTACACCATGACCCAGCACAACTATAGGGATTGTAAACAGTGGCTCATGCATTAAATACAACCAATAAAGACCTAGTACGCCTCGGTTCATGTTTCTTAAGACGTTCAAGCATGTTACCATTTGGAGATCTGCCAGTTTTCTTAAGCCTAACATATAAAATCATTCATTCAAAACAAGAATAGACAAGTAATCAACACATAATCAACATCTAGGTTTCATTAGATCTAAGCAAACACAAGAGAGATCTAGCCTAGCATAGTAGAATTAAGATAAGAACAAAAGATAAACAACCAACACATAGACATATTGATTGAATTAAGAGTATACTTATCTCAATTACAATGCAAGGTCTCAAGGGTTTGGAACCCTTGAAAAACCTGTAAAAGAGGCACCAAAATCGTCTTTAGGGTTTCACCAAAACTTCTCCTCCTTTTATGAAAAAACTAGAAAACTATATATAGGAAAATCGTCCTGACGGCGTCAAGAGTAAAATCTGACGCCGTCAACTCGCCGCCATACACTTCCTCGGACGCCCTAGATCCAATCGTGACGGCCTATGTGACGCCGTCACCACCTTCGGTAAATTAATCTTGGCCACTTTGACGCCGTCATAACTCCATCTGACGCCGTCACCAGCTACGGTAAATTATTCTTCATGTCTGACGCCGTCAAGAGCAAACCCTTGACGCCGTCACCTTGTATTTCCAGCTTGGATTTTTGGTACTTTGTCGTTTTCTTCACTTTATGCTCCAAAAACGTCCAAAATAGCCTCTTTTCCAGAATTCACTCTCCAAACACCTAAAATCACAAAAGGAACGATTTAGGGCAATATTTGATCAAATAAATTCGGATTCGGGCTTAAATGACCCCCTAAAAACGGATCATTTTTCGCCTCATCATATACCCTTACACTTGAGATTTGCTTGTCCTCAAGCAAATGAGTTTTTATTCTACTCAAAAGACAAGTTAGGGGTCATTTAACACTAATATAAAAGTAATTACAACAAATAATCGTTCCACTAAAGACCAATAGACAAGCACGGAGGTCATACACAAGCACCTCACAAATAGTGTTTAGATACTCACATCTCTCGGGTGTAATACAGTAATATAACATTATGGAAATGGAAGATATCTCTCACTACCTGTCATAGCAAAATAGATTACCATAGGCTTGGGAAAGGATCAAACCTCCACCACATGGCGTAAGCACCTAGGATAAACTATCAAAGAGGTCTTTTTAAAGGGTTATAACGTTAGGTGTAGGGATATGAATTACACGGTTTTGTTGGATAAAGGGAATTTTACTGGTGGCGAGTTAACAATCTTAGTAAATTACATGTACAAGATGGCGTTGCTAAGCCAAGACTAGACTCGACTTAAGCTAATAAATGAAAAATAACAAAAACATAAAATGAACATAGAATAAAAACGGGATGGTAGTCCGTATGTTTTTTTCTCTTTTTCTTTTTCTATTTTTTTTTTCTTTTTCTTGATTTTTTTTTTTTCGATTTTTTTTTTTTTTTTTTTTTTTTTTTTTTTTTTTTTTGCATACACTCTTACCCTACCATCCAAAATAATACATCATAGGGGATGAGAATTCCCCTTACACTTGAATCTTTACATACTTTACATGAAACTATTCTAATGACTCGAATTAAGAAAATCAAAACACTTGGAGCACTTTTAAGATTAACGTACATATGGGGGTAATAATATGATGTTCTTCCCCATTACTCCATAAAATAAGTACTTACCCATGAGTCCCAATCGTCCCAAAACAATATGTACAAGGATATGACTCGACTTAGCAACCATGTAATCAATTAGAAAGTTAACTTAGGGTTTAACAAATAACAATAATGCACTAAAAATGAGCGCATACACGGAAGGCTAAGGCGATTTGGTTGTACATTTAAGTGGGGTGTAACAAATTCTTCCTTTAAGTAAAATGCTTAAAGTTAGAAACGAAAAGATAGGCTCGGAGGGGTGTACTAGGGGTATCGTGTACTAAAAATGAGTACAACGCTAAGGGTGTGGGAAAAATTAGTTGACTTAACTAGCCAAGTAATATGACTTAAATGGTAAAGTAATTATAATACGGGTTTAACACAAGGGTGATCCTAATGCCTCTTATCATGTAGTAAATCCTACCACACGAATGTAGTCTCACTAGCGATCTCGGGATGCATCACTAACGCAAGTTCTAGAATCTAAATACTACCGGTACACTCATAAGCACCAACAATGAATGCTTTTCCTATCAAATCTAAAGGCGAACCTCACATTTTTGGGTGGAAAATTTTTCTGAATATACGGTTATGTGCTAGTCATACAACCTCCTATCCATGAGACGCTTGCTATGGCTAAAGTTTCACTCCTAAATGTTGTAAAAAATTTTAAATTTGGCGCTAAAATTACACTAACAAGTATTTCTCATAGTTTTATTACTCATCTACTATCAAACAAAACAAACTCAAGCGAAAGTGCATATGTAAGGTATCATCTTTTTACCTTCCCCTTACACTTAAGATGAACATTGTCCCCAATGTTCAAGTAAAGAATGTAAAAGTTAAAAAGTAAAGAGAATGAAATCAAATACTCCCCTGATTCGCTCGGTATGGATTTTAGGTTGGCCAGGTTAAATCTTCTTCCAAGAAAACGAACAATCAAAGCTTCCCTTCCAGAATATAAATCATCTTCTTGTCACAAATAACCTGTAAATCCTGACAAAAGTAGACAAGGCAACCTCGCGTAAAATCGGCGGCATCCTATATAAGTTACTAAATCCTAGAAAACAAAATAAGATATAATGCTTGTGGAATGAAGTTTGCAGATTTCCTGGAGATTATAAAACTTAATACTTCACAAAAACCATAAGACTCCGTTAGAAAAACAAAACCGGTAAAATTTCCAGATTTTTGACTCCTGACGCCGTCAAGAGCAATGCCCTGACGCCGTCAGAATGGACCTGCAGAAATCTTTATGTTAAGTTTCCGGAAAATTTCTGGAAAAACTTTGTCCTACTTCCTGGAAAATCCTGCAAAACTTCATTATGACTCAATACAAGCATTTGACTCTAACAAATACGAATATACATGTTCATTAAATATTGTGGATAATCATGATCGGTTTGTTTCTTAAAAACATATTTGGGGTTTCCCCTTACACTTATCTTTTGCAAAAATACCTTTAGGTTGAAGTTAAGACTAGGCTAAACAACATAATAAAGTATTTCACATTTTAATTGAGAAACATGATCAACCAACAATAAAAATAAAACATGCATACGGAAGCAAATAACAATTAAACAATTAAAATCACACAAAACATGGGTTGCCTCCCAAGAAGCGCTTTTCTTTATTTACGAGTCTTGTAGCTAGACTCAAAGTCGTGGGTTACTACGTGATTTCATCATTTGAAATGATGTACCCCATATAATTGCGATCATTACTGTTATGGTGGTAGTGCCTCAATCTATCAATACTCGCGATCACCTTCCCACCTAATTTGCTTCTCAAGTTAGCTACCCCATCTTGGCTCAATCCTTCGATGGTGAATGGCCCATACCACCAAGGACTCGGTTTATCGGGTGGTATTGTGGTTTCTAAGTGTCTCAAGAGTACTAAGTTCCCTTCCTCAAACGGTGTATGATTGCTTGTGTGTTGGGTGTGTTTGAGTTCTATCGGATCTTTATTGCTTTTTCTCCTTTCATCCTTAGCTTTCTTATAGCTCTTGATTCTTGCCTCCCATGCAAGAATTTTATTCTGAACACGAATGGGCGTCGTGCCAATGTTGTTTTTAATCATTCTCCAACTCAAATTCTCATGCCCACTTTGCGGAGTCATGTAGAAGCTAATCTTTCTCTTCCCAGATTTAAGCTCAATCTTCCTATCTTCATACTTAATTACAGCCCTAGCGGTGGTGAGGAAGGGTGCCCCAAGGATTATTGGCATGCATCCATCTCCTTTATCATCAATGATCATAAAATCGACGGGGTACATGAATCCTGCAACATTGACTAATACATCTTCTGCTATTCCTAGAGGGTATATGTACGAGTGCCCAACAAGAGACAGCCTAACACGAGTGGGTATTGGCATCTTTGACGTCAGTTGGATGTAGATAGTCAGGGGCATAAGATTTACTTCCGATCCTTGGTCGGCGAAAGCACTGAGATGTTTCAAGTCCCCGATGCTCGTTGGTAATTCAAAATTTCCACATGCTACCTGCTTGGTGGCCACTCTCTGTACCAGTAACCTCTCCACCACTGATCCTCCAATAAGCGTATCATACTCATCTTCCTCTTCTTTCTCTTTTTTGGGGACCTGTTTGGAGGATTGATTACGCCTATCATCCTTAATCCAATTTGTTATGGTGTTTTTGTTTATGTCGTGTTTCAGGTAGTAACTCAAAGGTTGTGACTCAGGCGGTTTTTCTAAGGTCTGTTTAGCAGGAGTTTTTACCTTCTCGTTATCTTTATGGACAATGGTGATGGAGTTAACAAATTGGGTGGTGGGAGTGGCGCTTTCTTTCCTTAGCAGTATTCGTTCGGGGGACTTCTGACTGGCATACTCCTCCAATAAACTCAACATCTCATTCATTTTCCCCTGCATCTCCTCCTTTTGCTTATAAACTGCTTCTTCGAATCTAGCAAGCCGATCAGAATGGGTCGCCATATACTCTCTCATCCTAGCCTCAAATTCCGAGCTAAGTTCCTTGGGAGGGGAACAAGGTGGAGTGCACCTCTGAAAAGTCTCGACATGTTCTCTAGAGGGTGATTCAGATAATGGTATCGAGGCTGATCTTGAGACAGAATTGACCGTGGCTTGTCTAGGACTTAAGGGTCTCCTTTGCCTTTCCTCGAAATAGTCAACTTTTGCCTCAATTTTGCATAAGAGTTCCTCGGGGATTTCGGTGGTCCCTCCAGATGCCGAGACTGCATTGATGGCTGCTTCCACTGTATGTTTAAACTCCCAAATCTCATTGTTATCGATAGCGAGCTCTTCAATAATCGCCCACGACTCCTCAGCATCCTTATCACGCAATTTTCCTCCCGCGGCCCTGTCGATAATGCGCTTAGTGTGATAATCAACATGGTCGTAGAAAATTTGAACTAATAACCAAGTGTTTATGCCATGATGAGGGATCTTGTGGAGGAGATCCTTAAAACGGGCCCAAGCCTCGTAGAAAGGTTCACCCCGCTGTTGCTCAAACATCAAAATGTCCCTTCTAAGCATTGCAGTCTTTTCCGGCGGAAAGAATTGGGTAAGGAAACGATTGGCGAGATTTTCCCATGTGGTGATGGATCCCGCGGGTAAACGCTCAAGCCATTGACTAGCTTGATCCCGTAGAGAGAATTGGAATAGGCGTAAACGGGTAGTCTCTCTAGTTTTAACACCTAGGTCTATGGAATCTACGATTTTGAGGAAGTCCTTAAGGTGTTGGTTTGGATCTTCGGAACGAAGTCCATGGAATGCACATCCGCTTTGCACCAACCGGATGGTGTCGGATCGCAAGGGGGTCACATTGGCTCCGGTGAGCTCAATGGTGTTTCGGTAGCCTTGGTGGCTAGGTCGGGAATACTCTCCTAAGGTTCGGGGCCTAAGGGGTTCTAATGGTGGGTTTTGTTGTGGTGGGATGATGGGTTCAAAGATGTTACCACCTTCCATGATGTCGGATGGTAAAGAGTTACGAACAACAGCACGAAGAAATAAGATAGACTAAAGAAGACCTAAAAATAAAAATAAAAATCTTACTAGAAAGGAATCTAGCAAGTAGACCTAATAAAAAGAAATTCTAACCTAGACAATAACTATTCCCCGGCAGCGGCGCCAAAAACTTGATGCGTGGGAATCGCACCTTGCTTTACCTCTCGAGGGATCTCGCGAGGCTTACAACCCCCACCAGGCAGTGTACCTGATCGTTGTAGTATAGTATAGTGACAAGTACCGGGGGATTGATCGTTCAGCTTAGGAATAGTGTCGCTAGGATTAGAAAACCAAATTAATAGTTCTAGAGGTGAGAGATGATTATTTTTGTATTTTTATATTTTTATGAAAGCAATTAAAATCTCGGGTTTTGAAAGAGTGGGCGGAATTAGTTGCTAATCAACTAACCCAAAAACTACTTTGTAACTAATTAAACTAATGAAAATAAAATTAAACTAATATTAAACTAAGGTTGTGAGCAGTAATTGGAGAAATTGTGTTTACTTAGACTTCATTACTCCCTAGATATCTTTTACATGTCAATTACTTGTTACACTTGTATGAATGACGGGTTGTATTCCTTAATACCATTCGTGGAGTGGCATACATAACTCCCCAACTCTATGAGCTCTTATCTCCTCCTACACCATGACCCAGCACAACTATAGGGATTGTAAACAGTGGCTCATGCATTAAATACAACCAATAAAGACCTAGTACGCCTCGGTTCATGTTTCTTAAGACGTTCAAGCATGTTACCATTTGGAGATCTGCCAGTTTTCTTAAGCCTAACATATAAAATCATTCATTCAAAACAAGAATAGACAAGTAATCAACACATAATCAACATCTAGGTTTCATTAGATCTAAGCAAACACAAGAGAGATCTAGCCTAGCATAGTAGAATTAAGATAAGAACAAAAGATAAACAACCAACACATAGACATATTGATTGAATTAAGAGTATACTTATCTCAATTACAATGCAAGGTCTCAAGGGTTTGGAACCCTTGAAAAACCTGTAAAAGAGGCACCAAAATCGTCTTTAGGGTTTCACCAAAACTTCTCCTCCTTTTATGAAAAAACTAGAAAACTATATATAGGAAAATCGTCCTGACGGCGTCAAGAGTAAAATCTGACGCCGTCAACTCGCCGCCATACACTTCCTCGGACGCCCTAGATCCAATCGTGATGGCCTATGTGACGCCGTCACCACCTTCGGTAAATTAATCTTGGCCACTTTGACGCCGTCATAACTCCATCTGACGCCGTCACCAGCTACGGTAAATTATTCTTCATGTCTGACGCCGTCAAGAGCAAACCCTTGACGCCGTCACCTTGTATTTCCAGCTTGGATTTTTGGTACTTTGTCGTTTTCTTCACTTTATGCTCCAAAAACGTCCAAAATAGCCTCTTTTCCAGAATTCACTCTCCAAACACCTAAAATCACAAAAGGAACGATTTAGGGCAATATTTGATCAAATAAATTCGGATTCGGGCTTAAATGACCCCCTAAAAACGGATCATTTTTCGCCTCATCAGTCTTCTTTAGTCTATCTTATTTCTTTGTTTTCTTTGTTCGTAAACTATCTCGATGGATAACAATAGCATTGATCGTTTGATCCCTATTATTCGTGTTTTTCGTCGTAGGATTTTTCAACCACCCGTCCCAATCCCTTTAGTGGAAAATGAGAACCCACATAACCTCTCGCTTGACCACCACTTTGACAATAATTCTGAGATGGAGGAGTCTGACCATGATAATGACCATAGGGCTAGTCCTTTTTACTATTCGGACTCCGATGAGGACCTAGATGATGGTGATGTAATTAATGAGGATAGTATGGATGATGAGATGAACCCTCTTAGGTATGTCGACCCTAGGACAACGATTGAGATTGACAACTCATTTAATATCCAATTTCCTTGTAAGGTAGGATTTAGGAGCTTTGATGCTTACCTTAACTCATCTTTACCAATGAACATAATCTCGCGTACTGAATATAATAAAATTATGGTAAATGAGTTGGAATACAAAGGAGATAATATTGTTGCTAGGACAAAGACATTGCATGTGTTTCTAGGAAGCTTTGTCTATTTGGTTGAGTTTATGGTTATGGAGAGTCTAGGAGAGTTTATCGATAGTAACTTAACCCAAGTTGTGTTTGGGAAGCCCTTCAAAAGGTTAACCAAATTAGATGAAAAACTCATGGAAGGGTTAATTACATTCTCGGATGGGGATGCAGATTTTGTTTACCAAATGCCCCGTGCACACTTTAGGTTCAAGGATTTTTCTATTGAGAAATGTAATAGGTTTCCACCTCTCGATATGCTAAGTGAGAATGATAAAAGGAAAGGGCTTAAATATCCTCATGAAAAGAATAAAAGGTATTATCGCGGATGTTTAGAGCTAAGTGATGACTATAAGAAATATGAGGCAACAATTAGATGGCTCACACTCGGGTATGTGAGCATAAGCGACACATGGTAGGATGTGACCTTGAGTCTAGCTACAAGACTCGTAAATAAAGAAAAACGCTTCTTGGGAGGCAACCCAAGTTTTATTTGTTTTATTTGTTTGATTGTTTGTTTGTTTGAGTTTATTTGTTTCCGTATGCATGTTTTATTTTTATTGTTTGTGGCTCATGTTTCAAAATAAATTGTGAAAATACTTTACCTTGTTGTTTAACTTCGTCTTAACTTCATATAAAGGTATTTCGCAAAAGATAAGTGTAAGGGAAATCTAAATTTGTTTCTAAGAACGAAATTGGACATGGACCACAACGATATCAAATGCTTGTATTGAGTCATAATGATATTTTGCAGGATTTCAAGGAATTAAGGCGTGAGTTTTTCCAGAAACTTAACATAAGATTTCTGTCAGAGCACACTGACGGCGTCTGGGCTATAACCTAACGGCGTCAGGTGTAAAAATCTGAAAATTTTTGCTAGTTTTGTTTTTCTACCGGATTCTTAAAGTTTTTGTTAATTCTTTAACTTTATAAACTCCAGGAAATCAGCAAACATTCATTCCACAAGCATTATATCTTTATATATAGATTGCCGCCGATTTTACGCGAGGTTTACCATGATTGTTTTATCAGGTTTAACAGGTTATATTGGACAAGAAGATGATTTATATTTCTGGAGAGAAGCTTTCAACGTTTATTTTCTTGGAGGAGGATCTAACCATGTTACCATATTATCCACACCGAACGAATTAGAGGAGTATTTGTTTCATTCTTTTACCTTCATTACTTTTACATCCTTTTTATTGAACATTGGGGAAAATGTTTAGCCTAAGTGTAAGGGGAGGGTAAATGATGATACCTTAGAGAATACAATTGCACTTGAGTTTGTTTGTTCAATAGTAGGTGTGTAATAAAACTAAGAGAAATACTTGTTAGGGCAATTTTAGCGCCAAATTTAAATTCTTTTACAACATTTAGGAGTGAAGATTTAGCCTTAATGAGCGTCTCATGGATAGGAGTTGTATGACTAGCACAAAAACCGTACTGCTAAAAATTTTCTACCCCAAATATGTGAGGTTCGCCCCTAGATTTTTTAGGAAAAGATGCTTATGAGTGTACTGGTAGTACTAAGATTCTAGAACTTGCGTTAGTGATACATCCCGAGACCGCTAGTGAGACTACATTCATGTAGTAGGATTCACTACATGATAAGAGGCATTAGGATCACCCTTGTGTTGAACCCGTATTATAATTACTTGACCAATGAAGTCATAATTACTTGACTAGTAAAGTCAATTAATTTTTCTCACACATTTGCGTTGTACTCATTTTTAGTACACGATACCCCTAGTACACCCCTCCGAGCCTATCTTTTTCGTTTCTAACTTTAAGCATTTTACTTAAAGGAAGAATTTGTTTACAATCCACCCCAAATGTGCAACCAAATCGCCTTAGCCTTCCTTGTATGCACTCATCTTTAGTGCATTATTGTTATACGTTTAAACCCTTAGTTAATTGTCTAATTGATTACATGGTTGCTAAGTAGAGTCATATCTTGTACATATTGTTTTGGGACAATTGGGACTTATGGGTAAAGTACTATTGTTATGGAGTATTGGGGAAGAACATCATTTATTACCCCCATATGTGCGTTAATCTTAGAGAGTACTCCAAGTGTTTTGATTATCTTAATTCGAGTCATTAGAATAATTGATTGTAAAGTATGTAAAAGTTCAAGTGTAAGGGGAATGTAAATCCCCCATGATGTATTATTTTCGATGGTAGGGTAAGAGTTTATGCAAAAAAAAATAAAAAAAAAAAATAAATCGAAAAATCAAGAAAAAGAAAAAAATATAAAAAAAAAAAGAAAAAAAAACATACGGACTACCATCCCGTTTCCTTTTATGTTTTTGATTAGTTTACGATTAGCTTAAGTCGAGTCGAGTCTTGGCTTAGCAATGCCACATTGTACATGTAATTGACCAAGATGATTAACTCGCCACCAGTAAAGATTGCGTTTATCCAACAAAATCGTGTTTATCATATCCCTACACCTCGCGTTATAACCTTTTTAAAAGACCTCTTTGATTGTTTATCCTAGGTGCTTACGCCAAGTGGTGGAGGTTTGATCCTTTTCCAAGCCTATGGTAATCTATGTGCTGTGATAGGTAGTGAGAGATATTTTCCATTTTCATATTGTGATATATACTTTTATTACACCCGAGAGATGTAAGTGTCTAAACAATATTTGTGAGGTACTAGTATATAATTTCCGTGATTGTTTTGGTTGAAGTGGAACGATAATTTGTTGTAATTACTTTTATATTAGTGTTAAATGACCCCTAGCTTGTATTTTGATTAGAATAAAAGCGCATTTGCTTGAGGACAAGCAAATCTCAAGTGTAAGGGTATTTGATGAGACGAAAAGTGTACCGCTTTTAGGAGTTCATTTAAGCCCAAATTCGAGATTAGGTACTTTGGAGAAGAAATCTGGAAAAGGAAGCATTTTGAACGTTTTATGAGCGAAAAAGTGAAGAAAACGACAAAGTCTCCAAATCATGCTGAATTTGGTACCTGACGATGTCAGGAATTGCATGTGACGCTGTCACTCATGGACAAAGAGGTGGATAAATTAAATACACATGATGCGCCAGAATGTTTTGGGAGGATTTACACGTGACGCGTCACCAAGGCCGTCACGTACAAAATATAAGAGACGACCAAGAGATAAGTTACACATGACGGCGTCAGATCTAGATCTAGGCAATACGAGAGTTTTTATGGCGGCGAGTTGACGGCGTCAGGATTTACACGTGACGCCGTCAGACCCAAAAATCTATATATAGTTTTCTGTTTTTCATTTGTTAAGAGAGGAGAACTTTGGGATAGTTTTTGGAGAAACCCTAGCACGATTTTTACCTTACTTTTAAGGGTTCCAAACCCTTATTTCATCCATGTTTGATTGAAGATAAGTTTTTCAATAATCATTCAATATGTCTATGTGTTGTTTGATTCTATCTTATGCTTGTATTTACTTTAACATGCTAGGCTAGGTTCTCTTTGTGTGTTGCTTAGATGTAATGAAACTTAGTTATTGATTATTGGTTGGTTGTTTGTTTATAATTGTTGTGGATGAATGATTTTGATGTTACGCTTAAAAAAACTGGCAGACTTCCAATTGGTAACATGCTTGAACGTCTTAAGAAACATGATTGGATATGTACTACGATTAATTGGTTATATTTAATGCATAAGTAACTACTAAGGAGGCCATGTTAGGAGCTAGTAGTCGGCTCGACATAGGAAGAGGTAGAAGTTTAAAGAGTTAGGGAAGATCGTACACGGCCCTACAAATGGTATTAAGGAATATAACCCGTCATCCATGCAATTGTAACAAACTAATCAACTAGTAAAAGATAGCTAGGGAGTAGTGAAATCTAAGTAAACACATTTTCTCTTATTATTGTTTTTCCCCATATTTACTTTCGTGTCATTTTATTTTATTGTTATTGTATTTGTAGTTATTTGGGTTAGTTGACTAGCAACTAATTCCGCCTATCCTTCCAAAACCTGAGATTTTTACTTGCTTTCCATAAAATATAAAAATACAAAAAGAATCATCCCTCATTTCTAGACCTAGTTTAATTGAGTTTTAACCCTAGCAAACACTATTCTTTGAGTTGAACGATCAATCCCTCGGTACTTGCCACTACACTATATTACATCGATCAGGTACACTGCCTGGTGGGGATTGCAAACTTCTCAAGATCCCTTGAGAGGTAACACCTTTTGCAAGGTTGCAAAATCACGCATCAACCGCCGATCATTTGGGGACCGTCGCCAGTAGCAGGTGGTTTTTGGACGATTTTTGGTGTTTTGGTCAGTATGAAAAGTCTTTGGCATTAGATGGTTTTAAAACATAACACTTGGAATTTTAAGACACGAAAATGACTCAATGCGCACGAGTAGGCTAAGGAATGGGTATGGAGTGGAAACGAGACACAAGAAAAGTGAAAGACTCGATATGCTTGAATAAAGAGTAGATTTTGAGTCAAAACAGAAGAAAATAGAGAATGAAAAATTAAATGAGATTCAAAGGTGAAACTTGCATCGAGGAAGGCTAGAAGTCAATCAAGTAAGTTTCAAGAAAAGTCATAGACGAGAACTAGAGAGCAAACAAAGAGTGAAACAAGTGTGCATCGTCTATAGTGATTGATTGACGCCAAATTCGCTATAAACAATGGTTGTGGTAAGACCATTGTTTTTCCAAATAATTTTCTTGAATCCAAAGAAGGATAAGCATTTAGACAAAACGTCTAAATAACACAAAGCATCTAGCACGTATTGGCATTCAAAAATCATCTAACATGCAAGCATGTAATACGTAATCACGTAGTCATATAATCATATAGTAAACACTCAAATAGCAAGCATGATAGTCAAGGTTGTAAGATAACTTACCTTGGCCTCTAGCTATCCTTAATAACACATAACCAAAGCATGTGTTGTTGGTGATGCAAGATTATGGCGCGTATTGTCTTCTTAGCTAACTATCCACATTGCACATTAAACAGCACATTGTCTTCTTTATTATCATAACATCAAAACACGTAGATTGGTACACCAACTAGGTTGCTTAAGAAATCCTTGTTGGCAACATTACCTACAATGAAGACATTCAAACTACTAGTATATGATTGCACTTAAACTAAGTGTTTTTCTAGTATCACATTTTCATCATCTTTGGCTTGACCATTTCCTTGATTTATGTTTAAACCATTTTACCAAATGCCATTTACCATTTGATATAAAATTGTTTTATCAAACTCTAATTTTTGGCAAAGATTCATAAATCAAAATTATTTGCTTCAAATATTTCACACAAGTTTCTTATGAAAACTTTATTAGCAAAGCTTCCTTTTATTGATTATGAATCATCAATTAAAATGACATGCCAAAGATTATGATCTATTGATTTCACATAACCTTCAAATTCATTTTTCCAAATGACAAAATTCTCATTTTTGAAAAATGGTAGCTCATTCAAATAACGCCCTTCTAGATATCATTTTGATTCCATAGACCAATTCAAGTTTTAAAGTTCAGTATACTTTAAAGATCTTGATTATCGACGCTCTGATACCAATTGTAGAAACTAGAACGGGAGGTTGAATAGTTTCACCGCTTCTTTTTAATTTTCTAAAACGTTTAGCCGTTTTAGGTCTGGTTATTTTTCATTTACAAACTTTTTGAATTATACTAGTTATGTGATATCAATTTGGTTACTAGCATACACAAATAAACAAGTAAAGTAAAGAGTAAGGAAAGAACAAAACCAAGAGACACGGTGATTTATAGTGGTTCGCCACAAAGCTCACTCTCCGTCCTACTCCACTCCTCGAGTACCACACTCGAGAGTTATCAATCACGATATCAACACACTCCTTCAGGTGGAGAAATCCGTACACATGCTTACATAAGGTTTAACGACACTAAGCATAATGTCGAGTTCTAATCGTAGCTAGAACCAATCTACTCCAAGGCCCACGTGGCCACACGAACAAGCACTCTTGTCCAACTTGAATCTTCACCTGATATAAGCCTTCACTTAATTGACATACTTGGTTCTTCACCCGAACCAAGCCTTCACACACTTGACACACATGGTTCTTCACCCGAACCAAGCCTTCACACACATGACCCACTTGGTTCTTCACCCGAACCAAGCCTTCACACAAGACTTACTTGGATCATCACCCGATCCAAGTCTTTACATAATGACTCGACCAAGTCCTAACCTACACACTAGGACATCACTCTCATCATATCAAATACATGAACTAAGCTAGTTACAAGACTTCTTGAGTCTACATCACCATCCAAGTACACATAAATATCCCTATCCTCGACTCACACACAAGTCGGAAACAATGACATTATTTACAGAACCTATCACCGTAACACTTGTTACGTTTGTGTGTGGACACCTATAACATCTCGAGTCTTCATAGTTGTCGAGAGTTCTTCTCTTGCACTTGACGGAAGAGGAAATCACTTATAAACATATACCGACTTGTTATAGTGATCAAAGATTAAAATGAACAAAGACCAGAAAGTTTTGTGTGTGTGGAAGTCTGTTTTCTGAAATGTAACAGTTCAGTATTTATAGACGACAGGTGGGAGAGGGACGGTCCCGTAAATATCAAACGGTCCTTTATCATTAAGGGACCGTCCTCCTATTTAAGGGACCGTCCAGACAAAACGCTCCCATTTTGTCCTGACGTGGTGAAAACTTATCTGGTTCAGGCTGAACTGATTTGGGGAGAAAACTAGATGTTATAAAGTTTGAATTTGAATTTATTTTCTTAATAAAACATTTCTTTAAAAACACAAAAATACTTTTGTGAAAATGTTTTGTCAAACTTAAAAATGTAAGTTTAGGTGAAAATAAAATCCTTTGATCACTTAACTAATGACGGTATAAAGTTTGTTCATACCTGAAGTGATGTTGAAGCAGCTACGTAGAAGAAACGAGATTCCTCGATTAAAAACTTGTAAACCATAACTTTACGTAACATGTCTTTATATTTTTTGATTATCAAAACACGAGAAGATCGAATAATGCGAATAACATTTTTGTCATTATTTGTATTAACATAGGTGATTAGACTTAACCTATAACAATACTAACGGGCAGTGTACCCAATCAATGTAGCCTAGTTGGTAAGTAGGGTGTGGATCACTAAGAGTGGATTTCTAATGTACTAATTCTAAAGGTATTCTACTCTACTGAATTAACCTAAACTAATGCAAAGAGGGGTTCAACCTGAGAGACTGGCACGGGTTTGGTTTTGTATTAAACTAATTAAACTAGACAAACAATAGAAGTATGAAGACACCAAAGATAAGAAGAACGTGTTAACCAAGTTTAGTCATACATGATTAAGTTACGATAAGTTCCTAAGACCTGCAGCGATGGTGCTCAAGACTAGGCGCGGTCAATCCTACCTCTCGTTTCCCTAGAGTCTAGATTCCACTCTAATTAATCCTGTCATAATTAATCAGAATCCGCATAAAGCTGCTTAATAATTACTATTTATGATTAAGTAGCTTGTCACTTGTTTTATTGCTAGTTTTATATGATGAGTACCGTAATCTTATCTGTCTCATTGGATCCTAAATATAGGCGAGTAAACTCTTAATGATCACTTATGCCTATCCCACTTATCTAAACACTAGTTAAGTAGGCGAGGAGGGGGTATGGCAGCCCAAGCAAAATTCAGCTAGACACAGAAAAAAACATCATATAAACTTTAATCGATGGGAAAGCAATTTTAAGAGGAGCAGTATGGTGGCCACAAGCCCATCGATCCTGATGGATTAAAGCTTACTATTACTATAAAACAAAACTACTTAACATAAGTAATCAAAACGAAGACATGAGCAACCAATCGAATTAGTAACAAATCAAAACATCAAAAAATCATAAACTTGGCTAACACAAAAGGGTGTTAGCCCATAATCTTAGTAGCAAGGTACATAAACATAATCAAAACAAATAGATCATGAAATATAGTGAATACGATACGCTAACCGAATGATTAAGTAATATAAAAATGATTAAAGATGTTCTTCAAGGATAATTAGGTCTTCAATGTTGATCTTCTGCTATTTTGAGGTGTCTTGAACGTCTGGGAATGACCCTAAGGGTCCCCAATGATGCCCTAATTCGTTAATGAGTCCAGTATTTATAGATTCTGAAATCAGGGTCGATGCGACGCATATAGAGAGTTAGATGCGCCGTATCTATAAGTAAACGTGGCCTCCAAGTCTAAAACTGACCAGATATGGCGCATCTAGAATTCTGATATGGAGCATCACCCAATATGACGCATCTAAATACCTAATGCACCGAATCTCCTTCAAAATCATATAGATCTCCTTTTTCTCTTTCCGTGGCCGCTTGAACGGGGTAAAACGGAGTCCGGATGAAGATTTTACGGCCAAAATACGAAAGCATCTTCAAGTGTCGACATGTAATCTTTGACTTCTTTTTTAAGCTTCTAATCTTCACTTGATTTCTTGGTAAGGATTGTATATGGCCGATACGGCGCATCGGATTGTGATGCGTGGTTTTGCAACCTTGCAAAAGGTTTTACTTCTCAAGGGATCTTGAGAAGCTTGCAATCCCCACCAGGCAGTGTACCTGACTGATGTAGTATAGTGTAGTGGCAAGTACCGGGAGATTGATCGTTCTCTTGGAGAATAGTGTCATTAGGATCAAAACTCAATCAAACTAGGTCTAGAGGTGAGGGATGATTCTTTTTGTACTTTTATTGTTTTTTTAGAAAGCAAGTAAAAATCTCGGGTTTTGGAAGAGTGGGCGGAATTAGTTGCTAGTCAACTAACCCAATTATCTACTAATGCAATAAAAATTAAATAACAAGAAAGTAAATGCGGAGAAAAACAATAATAAGAGAAACGTGTTTACTTAGATTTCACTACTCCCTAGCTATCTTTTACTAGTTGATTAGTTTGTTACAATTGCGTGGATGACGGGTTATATTCCTTAATACCATTCGTAGGGCCGTGTACAATCTTCCCTAACTCTATAAGCTTCTACCTCTTCCTATGTCGAGCCGACTACTAGCTCCTAACATGGCCTCCTTAGTAGTTACTTATGCATTAAATACAACCAATTAATCGTAGTACACATCCGATCATGTTTCTTAAGACGTTTAAGCATGTTATCAATTGGAAGTCTGCCAGTTTTCTTAAGCCTAACATTGAAATCATTCATCCATTACAATTAATAACAAACAACCTACCAATAATCAATAGCTAGGTTTCATTACATCTAAGCAAACACAAAGAAAACGTAGCCTAACATGTTAAAGTAAAGACAAGCATAAGATAGAATCAAACAACACATAGACATATTGAATGATTATTGGAAGACTTATCTTTATTAGAACATGGATGATAAAAGGGTGAAAAACCCTGTAAAATTTGACCTAGGGTTTCCCCACAAGTTCTGCCAAAAGTATCTAAAATTCTCCTCCTAATACATGAAAATTAGAAAACTATATACAGATTTTATGGGCTGACGGCGTCACGTGTAAATTCTGACGCCGTCAGCTCACCGCCAAAGAAATTCTCGTATTGCCTAGATCCAGATTTGATGCTGTCATGTATTAATCTTCTCATGTCCGTCAAGAGTAAATTACACGTGACGGCCTTGGTGACGCCATCACGTGTTAAAGTCCAAAAACATTCTGGCTCTTCTCGTTATACCTTTTTATCCACCTCTTTGCCATAATGTGACGCCGTCACATGTGATACGTGATGCCATCAAGCACTGTTTCTAGCTTGATTTGGAGACTTTGCCGTTTTCTTCACTTTTCGCTCCAAAAACGTCCAAAATGCTTCTTTTTCCAGATTTCTTCTCCAAATTATCTAAAATGACAAAAGGAACGATTTAGGGCAATATTTGATCAAATAATCTCGACTTAGGGCTTAAATGACCCCCTAAAAGTGGTACACTTTTCGTCTCATCAGATTGGTCCGATACGGCTCATCGGATTGGTCCGATGCGGTGTATCAAGGTAACTTCGCGTGGGGTCCAAGATTATAATATTTTGCAATATTCGTACACCGCCTTTAGATGCGGTGTATCTTCAATATCTTTTGCGGTGCATGTTCTTCTGTGTCTTGGATCATCTTTTGGTGAAGTTTTGAGAGTGATACGCCGTATGTATGAAATGTAATGTCGCGTATCTGGAGTAGAACAAGTTGGGTTTTCCTCGTTGACCAAAGTTTCATATGCGGCGCATGATATAATTAGATGTGACACATTCTTCAAAGTCGGGCAATGGTCTTTAAATCATCATTGAGTAGACTCTTCCAATCTTGATCATTTAGCTCCATATTTTGTCCAAAATCACTAACTTTCACCAATTGCTTGTTTTTACCTGAGAATTACTAAAGTAAACGATTAAGTATCAATTCCCATATAAAAAAAATACAAAAAAACAAATATATATAGGATAAATGATGCTAATAAAATGTACTTATTTGATGTCATCATCAGGATTATGCATATAAAGACAAACCTGTTGCACAACATATGAAATATATGGGCAATAAAAGTAAGATACTAGAGAGCACCTTCAAGACTCCGATATAATGTCGGGTTAGATACTAGGTCACCAGCAGCTCCCAGTTTTGACTCAGTATCAATAGGAGCTCGACTGGGATTGCAATTAGCCATATGAGCCTACTCAAGAATCTTAGGAGCATACTTGCACTAAGGTAAGAACATTCCCGAAGAATCACGTATAACAAATACCTAGAAAATAATTAAGCGAAGCAAAATCAATCATAGAAAACTCCTGATACAAGGAACCAATAATCTGTTGTAACGAACTCTTAGAGAAAGCAGTGAGAACAATATCATCAACATACAATAATAAATAAGCAGTGTCTGTTTGTAGATAAATAATGATAAATCACACTGACTATGAGTAAACCCAACACGAGTAATACAAGCTACAAATCACTGAAACCAGGCCCAAGGGGCTGCTTGAGCCTATAAAGAGACCGCTGTAATAAACAAACATAGTCAGGATGTGCAGAATCCTGAAACCCAGGAAGCTGATGCATATAAACCGTCTCAGATAAATCACCATGTAAGAAGGCATTCTTGAAATCAAGCTGATGAACTGGCGAATGTCGAGAAGTAACCAAACTAAGAATGGTCTGAATAATACCCGGCTTGACAACCAGACTAAAAGTCTCATCAACATCAATACCCTCTAACAGCGTACTACCATTCGCCACGAGACGGGCCTTATAATGACTAAGAGTGGCATTTGCTAAATACTTTGGTGAAACAACCACATACAACGAACAATATTGGCGTCCGTGGGCTGGGGCATCAGTGTCCAAGTTTTAGTTGTGCATTATATTCATCACGCATAGCAGTTTGCCAATTTGGATCATTAAACGTGTAGAAAACTAGAAGGGGGGGGGGTTGAATAATTTTACCTATTAAAACTTCATTTTAAAACTTTTAGATCGACTTATGTCAATCTAGTTTTGACGTGTTGGATATTGATAGTAGAAAACCATATACACTAAACTACAAGATAGAGTTAGAAAAACACAACCATAACACGAGTATTTATAGTGGTTCTGCTACAAGGACACCTACCTTGCCCTACTTCACTCCCCGAGTACTCAACTCGTGAGTTCCATAAACACTACATATGACTAACTCCTTTCACCAATGGAGAAACCTTCACAACGTCACTTACACTTAATCTGGTACAAAGCTAAACACCAAGCTCTTCCATGAGGTAGAGCCAAACCTTCGTCGCTTACACTTTATCTAGTACAAGGCTAGATACATGGTTCCATTACAAAGGAGGAACCACTGCCCGATCAAAACAACTAGTATAACACAACTAAAGGAACCAACGTCCTTTTACACCTAATGACTCAACACGTCTACATCATCCTTGAGAAAAAGAAAGAACAAGATGCACTTCTGTGATCTTGAAGAGAAGAAGAATCTTGGCTACTCATGTCACGAGCTTGCAAGTCTTCGAGAGGTTGTGATCTCGCCTTTTAAAAGGAACCTAGAGAATCACAAAGAAAGACTACATAGAAAGATCCTTAGATCTGAGTTAGTGAGTTTAGAACATAGAAAGAAGATATGTCTAAAAGGGGTGAGGAATAAGAGATAAATGGCTCACTATTTATAGGCAAAACTGAGCACTATTCACCGGTTCCACCAGATCCCTTCCCACAGGGATCCGGCTAGTGTAAACCCAGGGATCCGGCCATCTGGTATCAACAGTTCGGACTTTGGGTTACAATTCCGGGTTTTGGGTTATGGGGTTATGATCCATGGTTTATGTGATGTCATTCATGATGTCAAGGACATCTTGGGTAATGGGTTATGGACTTTGGGTTATGGGTTATGGACTTTTGTTCATGGATCATGGGTTTTACCCACTTTGGTGTCATGCATGATGTCATGAATGAGTCATAGGTTATGGATCAAGCTCCATTGGTTATGGGTTATGGACTTGGTTTTGGGTCATGGATGGTCCAAGTCTTTCCTAGTTTATTTTCACAAGTAACATGTATTTTATAAAATGTAAGTAACAAAGTTCCTTAAGTGTTTTTATAAAATGGTTTTGGTTTTATGTAAACTTGTTAACTAAATATGTTTAAGGTTTATTTGTTTAATGAAACGAGTTAGTAAACTTTTGGCTCAAAGCGTTACGTATTTTATATATCTCGTTAAAATGATTTTACGTTTGTTATCGACAAAATATTAGAAGATCGTAAAATATAAATAAACGTTTTTAAGGTTTATTTGTATTAACAAAACGCATTTATACAATTTTGGTAACAGTAAAATGGAAGACACATGAAGAGTAAGACGATCAGGAGGAGGATTTGTCCAGACACGAAATCGTGTGACCATTGGATGAACAGAAACCGAATTTGGGTTAACTATAGGAAGAGGCGGTGGTGATTGGCTGATATTTATATTGGGCTGCATTTTGTGGTGTATTGGGTTGGCTTGGTAGTGGGTTATTGATATGTGTCATTTTGCACATATCTTTTCGTCCAATTTTCGAGTCAAAACGACCAAAAGCACACAAATAAAAAATAAAATGTTACAAATATCTTTGAAATGTGTCTTTTGCGTATTTCAGATGCAAAAGGATTGAAAAAGATTGAAAAATAATAATGTTTGCACAAATGGCAAGTCTAGTCCCTCGAGTTTCAAAAAAATGACATATTTGGTCCCTGAAAGTTTAAATTTTGGAAAATAATAATTTTGGTCCTTACACTTTTGGAACTTTACAAAGTTGGTCCTTATAATAAATTTTGGAAAGTACATGACCGGTCCTTGAACTTTGCAAGTTTTACAAAATTGGTCCTTGTGTTCTTCATTAAACCAAACGGACCTAAGATATTAATAAATTCCAAATCCAAAATCCACACCCCAATCCTATACCCAATCCACTAAACACCCCTTGGCCCAAAATTGCCACTCCAGCCCACCACCAACACAAACCCACTCCACCAACTTTACCTAAACCTAATCCCTAAAACTAAAATAAACCACGCCCCCCCCCCCCCTTGGTCAAACAATAACAGTCAAACAAACACCCACGTATCCCTTTCCCCTAAACCATTTTACCCGCCATCAAACCCCAAACCTGTCACTATCCCTTCCAACTTATTCCAGCTCCAAGACAAGTTGAATTCACATGCTAACCAAGGTCCCCCCTCCTCCAAGTCCATGTCATCAATCCTTGTTGCACAAAAATAAATCATCCATGGCTAATATTCCAAGATTGGTGCCCAAGTCTTCATCAATGGCTGAAGTTTATCCAAAGAAACACAAATGAGGACCAAAGCATCATCTCACTCACAAAAGAAACACATCAGAAACAGACAAGCATGAAAGGGAGAAGACCTTTTATTTATTTTTAGTAGTATAAATAGTGAATGATGTTGTAGCCTTCAAAGGCAGTTAGGTAAGTAGGGTTTAGGAATATAATGAGAATGGTTTTTATTTATAATTTTAGCTTAATTACTCTTTGAATTATGGTTTGTAACTTTTTATTAAGAAAAGTTAATGAAATAGCTTTTCTGTTTATCAGCTTGTCTTACTGCTTATTTTCCATTCATACGTGCTTATTTAAGCTCCATTAAGTTAACTGCACCTTGTTCCACTGTGATTTCATTGCAACTAGTTGTTTTCCTTTCTTAAAACTCCTACAGTTAATCGCACGGGAGTGTTTGGCATTAGTTTAACTTCCATCCCTTGGCCATTTTCAGTTCGCAAATCACCTTTAGACAGCTTTTATTCACCATGTTCAGTAGTTTAGAAGTTTGTTTTAGCCACTTTAATTAGTTGCCCTGCTTTTCAATTAGATTCCTCAGTTTCATGAGTTCATAAGTTTATAAGCAGCCTAGGATAGTTTGTGTTCATTATGTGCTCTATAGCTTATGTTTACTGCTTATTGTTGTCACTATTAGTGCTTATTTAATGTTCCCTAGTAAACCTTTTTATTGATTCCCTCTAGATCTAGCTTATTATAGTTTTTTGATAGCTTTTGCACACCCTCATATTTGTACTTTTGTTGACCCAAAACAGTTATTTGAGTTGTAGTTTTAGGTTAGTTGAAATGGGATTTATTCTTGGTAAGAGTTGCATAAGCTCTCTGTATGTTGGATTTCATATAAGTAGGCTTATTCGGCTACATAGAGCTTATTTGGTTCCTTTTTCCAGGCCTGCACAACAGCACCCCCACACCCTACAGCCCTTAGCGTAGTATTTTTCATTGCTTTATTTTTAGTCCTCATGCCCTGAAACTTTGTTTCTAGCTTATTTGGCAGCTTATCTTCATGCTTGTATTTTTATTTTATTTTTATGATTTTTTCTTAGTAGCTTATTAAGGCCCCAAAGTTGCCCCTCCAGGGCTGTTGTCTTTTACACCCATTTGAGCTTGTGTCTCCCCTGCTCCTTGGCTACTGACCCTTTTTCATTTGATCATAAGTTGTTCATTAATGGCCCATTTTCTTTGATTTTTGTTGATTTAGATAGCTACCTAGGTTGTTTACATGTGTGTGCTTTTAGCTTTCCCGTAGTGCTTATTTACCTAGCTTATTTTGCCCCCTAATGTCGCCCTTTTGAACCACTATTGCTGTTAATCCAATCAGCATAGGTTGAGCTTGTTTGAGCTTCTTGTCCTTTGAATTGTAGTCATTAGCTGTGTTGGGTGCTTGTGTGTTGGTTGTGTTTGCTAGTCCTTGGTTGTTGCTTACTTATTGTTGTTTGTTGGCTTCTTTATCTAAAAAAAAAACTCATTTTGATTCAAGGCTAGCATCTGTTGCTATTTTCAGTTGGCATAAGCTATTCAAAAGTTTTTTTTTTTTTTTTTTTTTATGAAACTCTTTTCACAAAAGTGGATTAAGTTTGCTGTTAAAGTGTTTTTGCAAAAAGAAAAACCAAGAAAAAAAATGTTTAGTAAAAAATGGTTTAGGGGATCGAACCTGGGGTTCCACCAACATAACAGACACCACACAACAACAATTTAACCAATTGTGCTAGAAGTGTTTATTCATTAGTATTTCTTTTGTCCATTATTTAATATTGCTACTTTGTGTTTTGCTTATTCATAATTCAGCTTTTACCTAGCTTATTCTTCTGCTTATTGCCATTGTTTTCCCCTCCTAATATTTTTCTTAGGTTAGTCTTAAGTTTATTTAATTTTTAAAAAAAAATCATAATTTTTAGACTAGTTTTACTATTTTTCTAGGATTTCTTTTATTATTTTAGTTTTTAATTCATTTTAAAAAATATAAAAATCTAAAAAATATTTTTCTTTTTTCAAAAATTTTCTTTTAGCATTAGAAACGTAGAAAAATGATTTTCACATCTGTAGGATTAGTGTAGCTTTAAATTCACTTTTTAATTTGCGCACTCGCGTTTTTCTTTAATTAAATTTTACGTTTTTGAATTAGATTACGTTTTAAGATCCCCTAGTTTCCTATTATCATTCCCATAGGATTTTAAGTAGCTTTTAAAGTTTTAGTTTTCATTCCTTGTTTGTATTGATGTTTTAGTTACGTTTATTTAATTGTTCGTACGTTATTTGCGATTTAGTGTAATACAACAATTCCAAATAATCAAAACCATTCCTTACAAGCATTTTAATCTCGAATCTCGCACGATATTGCCCATTCACACCTCGTTGGGACACGACCCGAGTAATCACTTACTCGGTATCACACACACACACACACACACATATATATATATATATATATATATATATATATATATATATATATATATATATATATATATATATATATATATATATATATATATATATTGTATTCACGAGTTTTCGCAAGTTTTCCTTTTCCTAAAGGTTGATTAGTGAATTCCACTCACGTCTACCTTGTATATTTTTGATACGCACTCAAAAACGCAACATCAAATGGCGCCACTGCCGGGGAGGTTGTGTTGCGACAATATCGTTATGATTTCAACGATTAGTGACTTGTAGAACCTTCGTCAAGAAGTTATCGTTTTCACAAAAAATATAAAACACAAAAATATTTTCCTTTTCTTTTGTATATATATCTATCATATAAAATACAAAAACATTTTCCGTTTTTCTTGTTAAATAAAAAATAAGCATACAACACACCGCCGAGAACCAAGGCAGAACACCTACCAACTGGGGGTGTAAACATTAATAAGTTCCCAAACAAAAGATTAAAACTTGCCATTGTATCCTTGTGAGTGGTGTACCTTTCTAAAAGAAGTCATTTACATTGTGATTATTGGTTTAAGTTCACCATTGTCTTTTTGAGTTGGTCTCGTTTTAATTGATGTGTTTTTCGAAAAACCCAAAAATATTTTTCCTTACCCTCGATCCATTTGATTCTACCTTCTTATACCCCTCTCATGTATAATTCTTATGGCGTCTCTCGGCTACACGTGTTTTCACTGTAAGAGCCCGATTGAGAATGGCTATCGTTGTTTCCGGTGTATTTGTGAGAAGTGTGGAAATAATTGTAGTAACAGCTTTTGCATTACGTGCAATTTGTTCATACATCCAAATTCTCTCGATGATTCACCGAATTCTTCCACCTACCCATCACTGCCTGAGATACGCGCTATTAATGACAAACCATCAAGAATTGATCCTAACTTTTCAGGATTTACGGTTAAAGGTTTGTCAAGCAAATGTACAGAGCATAGAGCAGTGACTGAAAAGAACGACTTGCCTAATCTTCAAGTTTATCAAGAACAAAAACCAGAGACCATAACGGAAGTGGTGGAAATTCCTAGCTCTCAGAGCACACCACTTGTCCCACCTCTGACTTTTATTCCTTGTGTCGGTTGTGGTGAGCCACTTTTCGGGTTGCTATGTCGTTGGTGTACATGTGAACGATGTGGTAATGATATTCAAAACGGAAGTTGTTTGTTTTGTGGTTCGAGTAATTCATTCGCTTACTATTTTAATCCGAGCTTTTGCAATGAGCCACAAAACAATTTCATTTCATATGAGCATAATCCGTGTTATCAAAATTGCAATGCCGTATCGTTTCAAAATGCACCAACCTCACAACAATACGGTTGTGAGTATTGTGGAGGTCCGCATTTTAGCACCGATTGTCAAACTAGGAATCTTTTTCCTTGTGACAAGAATTATCACGACCAACCTCCACAATACCAAACTTTTGAAACACAACCTCAACCATTTCCTCAAGAACTTTTGCAAAATGTTTTAAATACTTTAAAAGATCTTAAGGATTTGGTTAACAAACCTGCTCCGGAAGAACCTCGTCCGAAGTCTTACAAAGAAATACTAGCTGAAGAAGCAGAAGAAGCAGCTAGAGTAAGATTTCGAATGCGTAAAACTATCATCTACGATGACGATGACGATAGTGATGATGAAGATACTATTGATATTCGTCAAGGCTCATCAAATTCATCAGTTGTGGTTCCTTCCATGAAAGATCAGTCTGTTGTTGTCACACCCAAAGTTCACACTCACTCTCTAAACATGGGGGATGAGCATCTTAGCACTGTTCCTGATACGGAATCGGAGGAATTCATAAAGTCTAGTGTTGAGAGCCTTGTCCCAATCCCAGGAGAGTCACAGGGAACTTTTGACCATGTGTGTGATTCACCCTCCCCTCTTGAGTGTCCAAAAGATCAATTTGAGACTTTCTCCGATTGTAGCGAAGATTGTGCATCTTATGGAGACATCGAGTATGTTGAGGCATCAGTTCCACATTCTGATGCTGATCATCTTCTTGAGGAGTTCGCCGATGAACTCACTCACACCAATCCACTTCCAACAGGAAGTGATGATGGTCTCCTTGATTTCAAAGCCGATCTGGGAGAAATTGAAAGTCTCCTATATCATGATCCGTCACTCACTTCTTATCCCAACAGTCCAATAGAGAATATTGATCATCGTGTTCCCGAAACATTTAATACGACTCTCACCAATCCTTTGTTTGAATTCGACTCTGAATTCACTTTGATTTCTGATAATCCAATCTTTGGTACTCAGATTGAGGATTGTGATGAGTCTACTCCAGAACATGAATTCACAGATTTACATATTGTGAATGATTCTCTTCATGAGGAGTTCTCCGGTGAACTCACTCATCATATCATGACTCCTCCGGAGTTTGATAGCCCGGGGGGAGATGCACTCAATCGTGTGGATTTGATGAGGCGAAAAATGATCCGTTTTTAGGGGGTCATTTAAGCCCGAATCCGACTTTATTTGATCAAATATTGCCCTAAATCGTTCCTTTTGTGATTTTAGGTGTTTGGAGAGTGAATTCTGGAAAAGAGGCTATTTTGGACGTTTTTGGAGCATAAAGTGAAGAAAACGACAAAGTACCAAAAATCCAAGCTGGAAGTACAAGGTGACGGCGTCAAGGGTTTTCTCTTGACGGCGTCAGACATGAAGATTAATTTACCGTAGCTGGTGACGGCGTCAGATGGAAAGGTGACGGCGTCAAAGTGGCCAAGATTAATTTACCGTGGGTGGTGACGGCGTCACATAGGCCGTCACGATTGGATCTAGGGCGTCCGAGGAAGTATATGGCGGCGAGTTGACGGCGTCAGATTTTACTCTTGACGCCGTCAGGACGATTTTCCTATATATAGTTTTCTAGTTTTTTTCATGAAGAGAGAGAAGTTTTGGTGAAACCCTAAAGACGATTTTGGTGCCTCTTTTACAGGTTTTTCAAGGGTTCCAAACCCTTGAGACCTTGCATTGTAATTGAGATAAGTATACTCTTAATTCAATCAATATGTCTATGTGTTGGTTGTTTATCTTTTGTTCTTATCTTAATTCTACTATGCTAGGCTAGATCTCTCTTGTGTTTGCTTAGATCTAATGAAACCTAGATGTTGATTATGTGTTGATTACTTGTCTACTCTTGTTTTGAATGAATGATTTTATATGTTAGGCTTAAGAAAACTGGCAGATCTCCAAATGGTAACATGCTTGAACGTCTTAAGAAACATGAACCGAGGCGTACTAGGTCTTTATTGGTTGTATTTAATGCATGAGCCACTGTTTACAATCCCTATAGTTGTGCTGGGTCATGGTGTAGGAGGAGATAAGAGCTCATAGAGTTGGGGAGTTATGTATGCCACTCCACGAATGGTATTAAGGAATACAACCCGTCATTCATACAAGTGTAACAAGTAATTAACATGTAAAAGATATCTAGGGAGTAATGAAGTCTAAGTAAACACAATTTCTCCACATACTGCTCACAACCTTAGTTTAATATTAGTTTAATTTCATTTTCATTAGTTAATTAGTTATAAAGTAGTTTTTGGGTTAGTTGATTAACAACTAATTCCGCCCACTCCTTCAAAACCCGAGATTTTAATTGCTTTCATAAAATATAAAAATACAAAAATAATCATCTCTCATCTCTAGAACTATTAATTAGGTTTTCTAATCCTAGCGACACTATTCCTAAGCTGAACGATCAATCTCCCGGTACTTGTCACTATACTATACTACAACGATCAGGTACACTGCCTGGTGGGGGTTGTAAGCCTCGCGAGATCCCTCGAGAGGTAAAGCAAGGTGCGATTCCCACGCATCAAGTTTTTGGCGCCGCAGCCTGGGGAATAGTTATTGTCTAGGTTAGGATTTCTTTTTATTAGGTCTACTTGCTAGATTCTTTTCTAGTAAGATTTTTATTTTTATTTTTAGGTCTTCTTTAGTCTATCTTGTTTCTTCGTGCCTTTGTTTGTAACTCTTCACCATTCACCATCATGGCAACCAACGAATTCTCCAACCTTAGGATCACTAGAAGTCGTAGCACCACTAAAGACCTCGTCTTGCCTTATGCAGAACCCGAAAGAGAAATGTGTAGGTTAAGACGAACTCACTCAACACCTGAACCATCCAGCATTGCTATCGACTTTGATGCACCTCTCTCTGAAGAAAATTCAGAAAATCACATCACAACCCCGAGCTCCCACAATGAGACGAATACTCCTATAATACCTCCTCCTAAGCGTCTCAAGGATTACTCTTCCCCAACTCCTCGTGGGTTTTCCAATGCCATTGTTTATCCAAATGAACACACCAACGAGGTCTTGCATGCAAATGATATTTGGCTTGTCAAAAGTGTGTGTAAGTTCCACGGACTTGATGAGGAAAATCCGATCCAACACATCAAGGACTTCCTAAAAATAGTGGATACCATCCATACGGGTGAGACTACTAGAAACACATCCCGACTGCGATTCTTCCCTTTCACCTTATACGAAAAAGCCCAAGAATGGTATAACAAACTCCCTTCTGAATCTATTTTCACATGGGAGCAACTCATATCCAAGTTCTATGAGAAGTTCTTTCCACCTGGAAAAACCTCAGCATTCAGGGATAGGATCCTTCATTTCCGAAAGGGGAAGGATGAACCCTTCCATAAAGCGTGGACTAGATTCAAAGATTTAATAAGACAAGTTCCACATCATGGCATTGAACTTTGGCTCTTGGTCCAAATCTTTTACGAAAATATCTCCTCTAATGACCGGAACGGAATCAACCAATCTAGGAAAGGAAGATTGGCCAATCTTAGTGCCGAGGAAGGATGGGACAGGATTGAAGAATATGCCCAAGACCTGGATGACACTTGGGATGAACCTGAGTCGACTATCGGCATTTCTGAAACCACCTCGGATCGATTGAGCAAAGTTCACAAAAGAATGGATTGCCTTGCTGGACCTCAACCACCTAAAATGCTGTCTAATCCTTACTTGATCTGCGATTACTGTGGAGGTCCGCATGCGGTGGAGGAATGCGGAGGAGCAGCCACAACTGAACATGCATGCTTGTCAGGAGGAGACATTTATGTTGATCCCTCCCTTTTGCCTTTCTACCAAAATGATGATTATACCCTTTGGGGAAATCTGGTAAGGAAAAGAGAAGGGGAGGGAGGCCCTGAATTCAAGATCAGGAGCAATTTCGAAGATGACCTTGGTCACTTCACTCAAGAAAAAGACTTGCAAATGAAAGGGCTTAATGAGCTTTTCGACGAACAGCAGGAGGATGTCGGAGAATTTTTCAGCAAGCTTAACTCAGCCCTAGATAACCTCCAACCACCGTCAGAAAGAGGAAAAGATCCCATGCTCGCGATAACCACACGGGCCGGAACGACAACCAAGGACCCTCCTTACCCAAATTCGTCCCCAATCACACTCAATTCAGACAAACCTGGGGAGGAGGAGCAGGATGTCGTCATTGGCACCCCGGACCAACCACCAGTAACAACCCCCTCCCCATCAGCCCTTCCTAACCCACCTGTGAGAATTCCATACCCATCCCGACTAAGGAACCAAAAAACGGAGAATGATAACAAAAGGTTCTTGTCATACCTAAAAGACTCGGTTGTCACCATACCTCTCCTGGATGCTTGCTATCACATGCCAAAGTATAGCACACACTTCAAAAAACTGCTCGCTAACAGGAAGAAGCTCGAGGGTCTTGTAACCCTAGGGGAAGAATGCTCAGTGGTGACCCATAAAGGGCTACCAAAGAAGGTAGACGATCCGGGCAGCTTCACCTTGCCATGCTCTATAGGTCCTCTATCAATCAAGAATGCTCTTGCCGATTTGGGAGCAAGTATCAACCTCATGCCTCTCTCTATGTTCCGTAAACTAGGATATTCCGGATTGAAGCCTACCCGTATGAACATCCAACTAGCCGATAGATCAGTCAAATACCCCGAAGGGATATGTGAGAACGTGCTAGTCAAGGTTGGGAAATTCAAATTCCCTGTCGACTTCGTAATCCTGGATATGGAGGAGGACGACGTGGTACCTATCATTTTAGGTAGACCATTTCTTGCTACCGCTCGTGCAGTCATCGATGTCTACGATGGCAAGTTGACCTTACGAGTAGGAGACGATAGCACAACCTTCGACATTAAGGATTCTATGGACCTCTCCCTCGAAGCATCCAACCGGCTCTACTTTATCGGGGAAGTAGATGAGCTCACAGATATCATTGATGACTGCATCGATGAACAAATCGATGAAGGCTGGCTACGGGACGAGAGTTTTCTGCCTTTGCTGGAGGTGGAAAAGACGGAGGAAGTTAATGCAGTCTCCTTCTACCCCAGACAAGAGACAACGGAGCATCTCGAGCTCCGAAAGCCCGAGAACAAGCTAAAACCTTCTATTATCGAGCCCCCTGACGTTGATCTTAAAGAGCTCCCTAATCATTTGGAGTATGCCTTTCTTTAGGGAGAAAACCAACTCCCGGTAATCATAAATTCTTCCTTGGAGAAAGAACAAAAAGTTAAACTCTTAGAGGTCCTGAAGAAATACAAGGGGGTACTCGCATGGAGTGTGGCCGACATTAAGGGGATTGACTCCACTTTTTACACACATAAGATTCTTATGGAGGAAGATTATAAACCCACTGTGCAACCCCAGAGGCGAGTTAACCCTAACATTAAGGAGGTAGTGAAGAAGGAAGTTATCAAACTTTTGGATGCAGGACTGATTTACCCGATCTCGGATAGCCCATGGGTTAGTCCTGTGCAGGTTGTACCTAAAAAGGGTGGAATGACTGTAGTAAAAAATGACAAGGGTAAGATGGTGCCACAGAGAACTGTCACTGGATGGCGGGTATGCATTGACTATCGAAAGCTCAACGATGCCACGAGGAAAGATCACTTTCCCTTACCATTCATTGATCAGATGTTAGAAAGATTATCTGGACACGAGTACTATTGCTTCTTGGATGGATTCTCAGGATATTTTCAAATCCCCATAGCACCTGAGGACCAAGAAAAGACCACGTTCACTTGCCCTTATGGAACGTTTGCTTACAAAAGGATGCCTTTTGGGCTATGTAATGCCCCCGCCACTTTCCAACGCTGCATGACCGCAATCTTTCACGAACTCATGGAAGACAGCATGGAGGTATTCATGGATGACTTTTCAGTCTTCGGAAACTCCTTCGACCGCTGTCTTGCTAATTTAGAAAAGATGCTTAAACGTTGTGAGGAAACCAACTTGGTGTTGAACTGGGAGAAGTGTCATTTCATGGTAAAAGAAGGGATTGTGTTGGGGCATAAGATTTCAGGGAGTGGGATAGAGGTGGACCAAGCTAAGGTTGAAGCTATATCTAAGTTGCCATACCCCACGACCGTTAAGGCAATACGCAGCTTTTTGGGACACGCCGGATTTTATCAGAGATTCATCAAGGACTTCTCCAAAATTGCCCGGCCAATGACTCAATTGCTTGTAAAGGATGCTCCGTTTGACTTCTCCCAAGAATGCAAGGATGCTTTCGACCTCCTAAAAAGGGAACTTACTCAAGCTCCAATCATGATCACACCCAACTGGGAGTTACCTTTTGAAATAATGTGTGACGCTAGCGACTACGCTGTCGGGGCTGTATTAGGTCAGCGACGCGACAAGCTTTTCCAACCTATTTACTACGCTAGCAAAACCATGAATCCCGCCCAAGAGAACTACTCCACCACCAAAAAAGAATTATTAGCCGTAGTGTTTGCATTCGACAAATTCCGAGAATACCTTGTCCTTTCAAAGACAGTCGTCTTCACTGACCACTCAGCTCTTAGATATCTGTTTGCGAAACAGGACGCCAAGCCACGACTAATTCGGTGGATCTTGTTGCTACAAGAATTTGACGTTGAGATTCGCGATAAGAGGGGGGCAGAGAATCTAGCCGCCGATCATCTATCTCGCCTGGAAAACCCCTTGGATAAACACGATAGAAGTGAAATTAAGGATTCGTTTCCCGACGAACAACTGATGTCTATCCTTGATTCGGAACCATGGTACGCCGACTTCGCCAATTACTTCGCAAGTAGATGTAGACTTGTTCCTGAACACCTGACCAAATACGAAAGGAAGAGGTTCTTTTCCCAGCTGAAGTATTACTTCTGGGATGAACCATTTTTATTCCGAAGGTGTCCTGACCACATTATAAGGCGTTGTGTTTCGGAGAATGAGGCAGTAAAAATCATGAGGGAATGTCACTCCGGTCCCTCTGGAGGGCATCATGGGATAAATGTTACTGCCCGAAAGATTCTCGATGCAGGATTCTATTGGCCCACAATTTTCCGTGATGTAAAAGATATGGTACAAGCGTGTGATGCATGTCAACGGGCTGGAAATATATCACGTAGGGATGAGGCACCTCAGAACTTTATACAAGTTTGTGAGGTATTCGATGTTTGGGGAATTGACTTTATGGGACCCTTTCCGTCCTCAGGGGGAAACGAGTACATCTTAGTCGCCATTGACTATGTTTCAAAATGGGTTGAAGCACAAGCCCTTAGGACCAATGATGCTAGAGTGGTCATTCATTTCCTGAAAAAGCTTTTCGCAAGATTCGGGATTCCGAAAGCTCTCATCAGCGATAGGGGGACACATTTTTGCAACGCACAAATGGAAAAGGTAATGAAGAGGTATGGAGTACCCCACCGATTCTCCACCGCCTATCATCCACAAACCAATGGCCAAGTCGAAAACACCAATAGAGCTATTAAAAGAATACTTGAAAAAACGGTTAGTCAAAACAGAAAAGACTGGTCATTCAAACTCGACGAAGCCTTATGGGCATTCCGAACTGCCTACAAAACACCTATTGGAACGACCCCGTTTCGCATGGTGTATGGTAAGGCATGTCATTTACCGGTAGAATTAGAATACAAGGCTTATTGGGCGCTTAAGGCATGCAACTTAGATTACACAACTGCAGGGAATAATAGGTTTTTGCAATTACACGAGCTTGATGAGCTTAGATTAGAAGCCTACGAATCATCCATCACATATAAAGAGAGAGCTAAAAGATGGCATGATCAAAGAATTAAGAAACCCAAAGAATTTTCAGATGGAGACAAGGTCCTATTATACAATTCTCGGTTAAGATTATTTCCGGGAAAACTTAAGTCTAGATGGTACGGGCCGTTCACGGTGAAGAATTCCTCTAAATTTGGAGCAGTAGTTCTAGTTGATGATGAGGGTAGGGAATTCACGGTTAACATACAACGTGTAAAACATTACCAGGAAAATAACAATGAAATGATTAATGAGGAGGATATGATGTTTGATGATGAAATTACGTAGTAACCCACGACTTTGAGTCTAGCTACAAGACTCGTAAATAAAGAAAAGCGCTTCTTGGGAGGCAACCCATGTTTTGTGTGATTTTTATTTGTTTGATTGTTATTTGCTTCCGTATGCATGTTTTATTTTTTATTGTTGGTTGATCATGTTTCTCAATTAAAATGTGAAATACTTTATTATGTTGTTTAGCCTAGTCTTAACTTCAACCTAAAGGTATTTTTGCAAAAGATAAGTGTAAGGGGAAACCCCAAATATGTTTTTAAGAAACAAACCGATCATGATTCTCCACAATATTTAATGAACATGTATATTCGTATTTGTTAGAGTCAAATGCTTGTATTGAGTCATAATGAAGTTTTGCAGGATTTTCCAGGAAGTAGGACAAGGTTTTTCCAGAAATTTTCCGGAAACTTAACATAAAGATTTCTGCAGGTTCATTCTGACGGCGTCAGGCAATTGCTCTTGACGGCGTCAGGAGTCAAAAATCTGGAAATTTTACCGGTTTTGTTTTTCTAACGGAGTCTTATGGTTTTTGTGAATTATTAAGCTTTATAATCTCCAGGAAATTTGCAAACTTCATTCCACAAGCATTATATCTTACTTTGTTTTCTAGGATTTAGTAACTTATATAGGATGCCGCCGATTTTACGCGAGGTTGCCTTGTCTACTTTTGTCAGGATTTACAGGTTATTTGTGACAAGAAGATGATTTATATTCTGGAAGGGAAGCTTTGATTGTTCGTTTTCTTGGAGGAAGATTTAACCTGGCCAACCTAAAATCCATACCGAGCGAATCAGGGGAGTATTTGATTTCATTCTCTTTACTTTTTAACTTTTACATTCTTTACTTGAACATTGGGGACAATGTTCATCTTAAGTGTAAGGGGAGGGTAAAAAGATGATACCTTACATATGCACTTTCGCTTGAGTTTGTTTTGTTTGATAGTAGATGAGTAATAAAACTACGAGAAATACTTGTTAGTGCAATTTTAGCGCCAAATTTAAAATTTTTTACAACATTTAGGAGTGAAACTTTAGCCATAGCAAGCGTCTCATGGATAGGAGGTTGTATGACTAGCACATAACCGTATATTCAGAAAAATTTTCCACCCAAAAATGTGAGGTTCGCCTTTAGATTTGATAGGAAAAGCATTTATTATTGGTGCTTATGAGTGTACCGGTAGCATTTAGATTCTAGAACTTGCGTTAGTGATGCATCCCGAGACCGCTAGTGAGACTACATTCGTGTGGTAGGATTTACTACATGATAAGAGGCATTAGGATCACCCTTGTGTTAAACCCGTATTATAATTACTTGACCATTTAAGTCATATTACTTGGCTAGTTAAGTCAACTAATTTTTCCCACACCCTTAGCGTTGTACTCATTTTTAGTACACGAAACCCCTAGTACACCCCTCCGAGCCTATCTTTTCGTTTCTAACTTTAAGCATCTTACTTAAAGGAAGAATTTGTTACACCCCACTTAAATGTACACCCAAATCGCCTTAGCCTTCCGTGTATGCGCTCATTTTTAGTGCATTATTGTTATTTGTTAAACCTTAAGTTAATTTTCTAATTGATTACATGGTTGCTAAGTCGAGTCATATCATTGTACATATTGTTTTGGGACGATTGGGACTCATGGGTAAGTACTTATTTTATGGAGTAATGGGGAAGAACATCATATTATTACCCCCATACGTGCGTTAATCTTAAAAGTGCTCCAAGTGTTTTAATTTTCTTAATTCGAGTCATTAGATTAGTTAATTGTAAAGTATGTAAAAATTCAAGTGTAAGGGGAATGCTCAAACCCCTATGATGTATTATTTTGGATGGTAGGGTAAGAGTGTATGAAAAAAAAAAAAAAAAAAAAAAAAAAAAAAAAAAATCGAAAAAATTAAAAAAATATATATATATATATATATATATATATATATATATATATATATATATATATATATATATATATATAGAAAAAGAAAGAAAGAAAAAACATACGGACTACCATCCCGTTTTTATTCTATGTTCATTTTACATTTTTTTGTTATTTTTCATTTATTAGCTTAAGTCGAGTCTAGTCTTGGCTTAGCAACGCCATCTTGTACATGTAATTTACTAAGATTGTTAACTCGCCACCAGTAAAATTCCCTTTATCCAACAAAACCGTGTAATTCATATCCCTACACCTAACGTTATAACCCTTTAAAAGACCTCTTTGATAGTTTATCCTAGGTGCTTACGCCATGTGGTGGAGGTTTGATCCTTTCCCAAGCCTATGGTAATCTATTTTGCTATGACAGGTAGTGAGAGATATCTTCCATTTCCATAATGTCATATTACTTTATTACACCCGAGAGATGTGAGTATCTAAACACTATTTGTGAGGTGCTTGTGTATGACCTCCGTGCTTGTCTATTGGTCTTTAGTGGAACGATTATTTGTTGTAATTACTTTTATATTAGTGTTAAATGACCCCTAACTTGTCTTTTGAGTAGAATAAAAGCTCATTTGCTTGAGGACAAGCAAATCTCAAGTGTAAGGGTATATGATGAGGCGAAAAATGATCCGTTTTTAGGGGGTCATTTAAGCCCGAATCCGACTTTATTTGATCAAATATTGCCCTAAATCGTTCCTTTTGTGATTTTAGGTGTTTGGAGAGTGAATTCTGGAAAAGAGACTATTTTGGACGTTTTTGGAGCATAAAGTGAAGAAAACGACAAAGTACCAAAAATCCAAGCTGGAAGTACAAGGTGACGGCGTCAAGGGTTTTCTCTTGACGGCGTCAGACATGAAGATTAATTTACCGTAGCTGGTGACGGCGTCAGATGGAAAGGTGACGGCGTCAAAGTGGCCAAGATTAATTTACCGTGGGTGGTGACGGCGTCACATAGGCCGTCACGATTGGATCTAGGGCGTTCGAGGAAGTATATGGCGGCGAGTTGACGGCGTCAGATTTTACTCTTGACGCCGTCAGGACGATTTTCCTATATATAGTTTTCTAGTTTTTTTCATGAAGAGAGAGAAGTTTTGGTGAAACCCTAAAGACGATTTTGGTGCCTCTTTTACAGGTTTTTCAAGGGTTCCAAACCCTTGAGACCTTGCATTGTAATTGAGATAAGTATACTCTTAATTCAATCAATATGTCTATGTGTTGGTTGTTTATCTTTTGTTCTTATCTTAATTCTACTATGCTAGGCTAGATCTCTCTTGTGTTTGCTTAGATCTAATGAAACCTAGATGTTGATTATGTGTTGATTACTTGTCTACTCTTGTTTTGAATGAATGATTTTATATGTTAGGCTTAAGAAAACTGGCAGATCTCCAAATGGTAACATGCTTGAACGTCTTAAGAAACATGAACCGAGGCGTACTAGGTCTTTATTGGTTGTATTTAATGCATGAGCCACTGTTTACAATCCCTATAGTTGTGCTGGGTCATGGTGTAGGAGGAGATAAGAGCTCATAGAGTTGGGGAGTTATGTATGCCACTCCACGAATGGTATTAAGGAATACAACCCGTCATTCATACAAGTGTAACAAGTAATTAACATGTAAAAGATATCTAGGGAGTAATGAAGTCTAAGTAAACACAATTTCTCCACATACTGCTCACAACCTTAGTTTAATATTAGTTTAATTTCATTTTCATTAGTTAATTAGTTATAAAGTAGTTTTTGGGTTAGTTGATTAACAACTAATTCCGCCCACTCCTTCAAAACCCGAGATTTTAATTGCTTTCATAAAATATAAAAATACAAAAATAATCATCTCTCATCTCTAGAACTATTAATTAGGTTTTCTAATCCTAGCGACACTATTCCTAAGCTGAACGATCAATCTCCCGGTACTTGTCACTATACTATACTACAACGATCAGGTACACTGCCTGGTGGGGGTTGTAAGCCTCGCGAGATCCCTCGAGAGGTAAAGCAAGGTGCGATTCCCACGCATCAGGATTTGCAAATGGGTGGTGAGTATTGGTTTGTGTGGTAGCGTGTGGTGATAAAACTTGTTGGGCCGAATAAGAAGAGACAGGGGAGACGGGATCAACAAGCGATGGGTGGTGAGTATTGGTTGGAGTAGGTGACGAGTGAATAAGATGAGAAATGATGTTATTCGTCTCATCCAAAAAGGTATATGAGGGAGGCAATGTGGGTGTCATAGATCCAAAAGGAAATACCATCTTATCAAAGGTAACATGGCGTGAAATAATAATTTTATTGCTTGTTTAAGTCAAGACAATGGTATCCACGGTGATTCGATGTGTGTCCCAAAAATATGGAAGGTGTAGCATGTGGTTCTAGTTTGTGAGAGGTGTCGAGGTGAGAGTAACAAAGACACCTAAAGGTATATAAAAGGCTATAGTCGGGTGGTGTGGTTCGAAAGAGATGATTGTTAATGGCACTCGAAGGTAAAATATTTAACAATTGAATGACCATATTGAGTGCTTCAACCCAAAAATTAGGAGGAAGATGAGCATAAAAAAGTAAGGTGAGAATAAGATTGTTGATGGTTCGAATCATCCTTTCAGACTAACCATTTTGTTGTGAGGTTTTTGGACATGGAAAACAAAACTGAATACCGATAGATGCAAATAACTTATGAAAAGCGTGTTTGTCAAATTTACCACCATGATCACCATGATCACACTGAAATGACTTTATTTTACACTTAAATTGAGTGTTCACAAAGTTACAAAACAAAACAAATTTAGGCCAACCAACGGATAAAACCAAACATATTGCGAATAATGATCCAAGAACAAAACATAATATTTTAAACATAATATTTAAAACCAAAAAGACTCAGAATTGGGCAAGTCCATAAATCCAAGTGAACAATGTCAAAACAAGAATTAACCAAAGTACTAGAACTAACAAATGGAAGCCTCACGTGTTGCCAAGCTGACAAGCATGACAAAGAACGGGAGGTCCTAGCACCTGTATTCATATTCCAATTGCTTGAAGTAGGACCCTGGAGAGTCATAACATTAAATGCGTTTGGCAATAAAGTCTCATGTTTTGCTGGATTGGACCCGGTTGTCCTGAAGAAATGGGCTGACCCGAGCCTAAACAAATAGGCTGACCAGACTGTCCCATAGAAGTGGGTTGAGAAAGAGGTTAGGCATGCTGATAAGAAGATACGAGCTGGGAACAGGCCTGGTCCTAAGGTAAATGGACAGCTCCATGTGAACTCATAAAAGGGCCACGAATGGGCGGTTGAAGTGCAAATCCACATGGGGCAATAAGGTGACTAATGGACTGACTCGATCCATGAGGTCCCGTCTGAAAATCTATTGGTGGAAGAGTAGTAGTATGTCTAATAGATAAATTTTATTGTCCCATGTTACTATTTGTAACACCCCCAAAATTTAAGTTTGTCGCAGCGGAAAATTAATTTGGGTGTTACGGTGAGGATCGAAGTTTTAACCAATAAAACGGTTTAAAAGAAACATTTTGAAAGTCATTTGTCATTTAAATAATAATTTTGATAAAAGATGAACCATTTGATTTAAAATCTTTTGAAAAGATATAAAGGCTTGTAAAAATGACAAATTTGATTTTTACACCATTTTAATTTATCAGAGTAATAAATGCCCACTCCGTGTCTTGTTCTGCTCCGTTAAATTACCTGAGATACACACGCTTAAAAGTGTCAACACAAAGGTTGGTGAGTTCATAGAGTTTTAGGAAAAACCCTTTATTATGTTAGATTTCAGGAATATTTGGTATTTATAAAATACAACAGTAATGAAACAAGTATCGGATATAATCACAAATAAATCATATAAATATTCAATCACATTTAATAAAGAATCAATAATCTTAATATGAGCTGGAAACTCATGATACTAAATCGATCAGATAAACAATTCACGTATGGTCAAACCTATACAGCTGTATCTAAATATATGTTGAATACATATATATTTCCTTTATAGATATTGCACCAAGCCTCATGACACGCAAGACGTTAACAGAAGGGGTGATCTATCAAATCAATGACAGATTTTGCCCTCGTGTAATAGGTGATTTGCCAATTCCTATTTTTACTCAAATATAGTGTATCACGACTAATGCGACTAACCATATACATAATGGCATTCCGTCAAGCACTAGTGGGATCGGGGGTCAATCCAAAACAGGTTTCGAATCTGTTCACTATATTCACGCTCACATTACAGTGATTAATGGCTCATGATAGAGGGACTATATGGCGATAAGCTAACTTAGGCAATATCAAGGACTTATGGGCTCATTTAGCATAACATCATGAAATCAAGTATCGTATCACAGAAATCAATTTGAAAACAGTATCGTTTGAGTATCAGAAATTCAATTTGGAAATATCATCGCTTGAGTATCAGAAATTCAGTTTGAAAATATCATCGCTTGAGTATCAGAAATTCAGTTGGAAAATATTATCTTTTGAGTATCAGAAATTCAGTTTGAAAATATCATCGTTTGAGTATCAGAAATTCAGTTTGAAAATATTATCTTTTGAGTATCAGAAATTCAGTTTGAAAATATTATCTTTTGAGTATCAGAAATTCAGTTTGAAAATATCGTCAATTGAGTATCAGAAATTTAATTTGAATATTTCGCCAGTAACACATTTATATCACATACCACAATAATCGAATTAAGAACATTTTCATATGAGTATCAATATTTCAGTCAAATAATTCATCAATAAATATATATTTCACATACCACAATAATCACATTGGAAACATTGATGTATTATAAATCACAAATTATATTATTTTAATGTCAATTAGAAAATTGATTTGAATCATGTATTTTATTTTATTTCATATACTTATCAAGTTATCAAAGTATATGTAAGCATGTATCTCCCCCAATGAGTTAAAAACAATTATTTTAAATGGGGCTATGACTCACCTGGATTGATTTGGAAATGATGAAAAGTAAGATAGGATGAGATTTATGGAAACGATTATGGAAACGTCTTTGACACAGAACCTGATAAATAAATTTATCAGAGAATATAACCAAATACTATTTGGTAACTACGAACGAATAACAAATAAACATTATTCGTTATGACGAATAGATGATGTAAAGTGAAATTATTATGCCATGCATGATATGAAAATACTTTTATTTAAAATATCCATCGTAGTTTTACCTTTTTAAATCGTAAGTAAAATATTAACTTTTTAAATATCGTTATATATATTATTAACGTAAAAATAAATAATATATATTTACAACATAATAAAATGCATATGACGTGATTGGTTGCCGTGAAATAGAAAATAAAATAAAATAAGAATGCCAAATAGATTATGTGTAGTCCTTGTCCTTTTTCCAATTTTACACTTTTTATACTAACGGCGTTAGCGTCACTCCGTTAATCTTTTTTATATATATATTTTACAATTATAGTCCACTACATGTCCAATATTACAATCTAAGCTTGTAACAATACTATATTATCAATTTTTATCCTTTCTTTCTGTTTCTACATTTTTAGTCCTTAGTTTTCACAGTTTTCACATTTAGTCCCTATATGTGTCGTCGCGTTACATTTTTAGTCCAATTTTTGCAAAAGTGATTATAAAAATTTTATAAAAATTTCCGTAGCTTCTTTTATGAATTTCAAGCTTATTTCAACTGCTTATTTTAATAAAATCTTATTTATTTAGCTTATGGGCCTCAATTCGAACCAAAATAAAGCCCATTTAAAATTTTAGAGGCGAGGGCATGAAAATTCTTTTGGGCTTGAACTTGGGCTTACTTTGTGATTCTAAAAATGTATTTTATGAGCCCAGTGGGCTGTTAAAACGCAAAGTCTTGTTGGGCCTTGTTTTAGCCCACTCGACAAAACATATGATTTTTATATAACTTTTGATTTTAAAAACTGGTTCATATCGATTTGCTTTGGCTCGTTTATAGTGTCTAAACGTGATTATTTTTATAAGTTATATAAATGAAACTAATAGTTTTCTAGGTGGTCTATTAGGTCGAGTAAAAATATTGTATGCTTGTTACGTGAAATTGAAAGTTATTCGTGTACTTTGTGACATGTTTGGACCGATTACTTATTTTGAAAAAACATTGAAATATTTTCTAAGTGTTTTGGAAATTTATACGTGTGATACATGGTTTGAAATGGATGCATGGAATGATCGTAACGTTACAACTAAGGTGAATTATGGGTGCTACGTGACTCCTAGGCCTACCAAGATAGAGGCTAGTCACGTTTCGTGTTCTAATAATAAATATGTACGTGTATAAATATATCAAAATGATATACGATGAAACGAATATAGATATTATGCATGATTAATATTTAACGTAGGAATTTAAATAGAAACGAGTTGAGGAGACTTACAAACACCTTAGAGGTGATTAAAAGTCAAAAGTGTTAAGATAGAACACAAGAATATCAAGTCTCACTATATAACCCAAACGTTATATATATTATCAAAACCCGATTTCCTTTCTTGAGTCCCACTAATATAACCTTCGACTTGTGATTTGTAAGAGTGATGTTTAGAAGGAAAAACGTATATGAAAAGAGTTTGAGAATGGAGGAAACCAAGTGTATGCATGGTTCATATATATTACCATTCGAAATGATCGTATGGTGTTAAACGACTCAAGGAAACAAGAGTTACTATACCATGTCAGTACCTCTGGCTTCCTAGGACGATTTTTATACTAAAGAAATGAATTGTGAGAGCACAAATGAGGGGATGTGTTTGGATGAATCACACTAGATGTCGACCACTATATATTTGGTCATACGATTTACAAAATCGTATGTTACTCGTATATACTTGATCATATTGGACATTTGAGCATAAAATCATCTTAGAAACATTATTAGGATCATTTAGAAACAAACGGGGATTAAAACGGATAAGAAATGGATTTTGTATGAATCGTTTGGGTCGATTCATAGCTAAACGGAATGCCTCGTAAAAACGTATCAAATCTCAACGTGTGAACGTGAAATTCGACACACTAATAGTTGGCTAGGAGCTTAATGAGAATGTGTAAAAATATACGTAGGTCGTGTGTAGAAATTTGAAATAAACGAGGGGTTTTGTGGCTTACTTAGTCGATCATATGTGTATTATTATTTTTGAATTTTGGGTTTTGGTGTGGGCCGGTTGGGCTTAGGGGGGGATTAAGGGCCCGTTAGGTTTAGAAATTAGTTTTATTAATTAGGTTTAGTTAAATAAATATTTTGTTAATTTTGTCGAGAACTTGTTTTGTCGTTTGACGAATTTGACAATATCGTAATCATGACCATTTTAATATACAAAGAAAATTTTAAATTTCCCCGTAAAAATGGTGATTACAATAATGACAAAGATTATTTATATAATTAACCGAAGTTAATTATACGAATTTTCGCGAGGTTTTACACTATTCCCCTTATACCCAAGCTGCATCAAAATGGCTTGTTGAGTACGAATTAATTCTGTCATTTGCTCTTGGGTCATATTAGGAGTAGGGCGAGCATTACAAGTCGACCAAAGTGAGTTATCACCAGTGACCCCATCAGATGTACCCCATGTAAAAATTTGCAATGATCACCAAAACAACAAAAACCTCTAGCAAAGTTAAAAAATGGCTTATTAAGCTTAACAGGAGCAACGGTAGTACGACGTTCATTATTACCTGAGTTAGCTAACAAGACCATAGGTGAAGCCGAAGTAGAATCAATAGCTTGAGCCCGCGACTTCAATCTAATTTCCTCGGTGGTGAGCATCGACTTAGCTGTTTGAGATCAGGAAAGGGCTCGCGATGAACGATAATAGTGGCGACATTCTCATACTTCTCGTTCAAGCCTTCAAGAGCAAATGTAATGATGTCATCGTTACTAATGGGAGATCCGAGACTTATTAAGATGGTGGCTATTGACTCGATCTTGCTAAAATAAGCATCAATGCTCAAGTCCCCAAGTTTCAAGGAGCGTAATTACACCTTCAAGGCGATGGTACGGGTTCGTTTATTGTCATAAAATATCGTCGTTATACGATTCCATGCCTCTCTAGCGGTTTGAGGGTCATCCACTACAAGACGTGCTTGAAGGGTCTTAAAAAGAGTCATGAATATCCATGACAAAACAATAGAGTAAATCTTCAACCATTCCGGAGTAGGAGGAACTGGTATACTTGTTGTGGTTTCATCCGATGAGATGATGTGATCGAGAATGTTAAACCCTCGACAAAGGTTTTTAAAAGAAATACACCCAAGACGCATAGTTTAGTTTATCGACATCTAATGTAATGGGAACTCGGGATGTGAGATTGTTGATAGTCACAAGTTTGTCCAAAAGTGAGCTGACTGGGGCATCGTTTGTAACAGTCATTGTGATGGATTAGGTTTTGTTAAACAATATTAGGGTTAGGGGGTAGGATTTGGTGACGTGAACGAACTGTTTTAGGTTTATGGTTTGTGTTCGTGTAATAGACACGTCAACATGAAACACAAGTAGGTACTTAATATAATGATTGGAATGAAAATAAACCTTGAGTTGATGAACAATAACTACCAACGATCAACGTAACAAAACGTTGACCGTAACCAAATCTCTACTACCAACGATCAACTGAAACAAAAGTCAACCGGTAATCAAACAGTGATATGAAACGTAAGAATCGACTGGTTAAGATACCAACGATCGACTGAAAAACTAGGGTCGGTTTTGGAAGGATCAGTTTTAGGGTTTTGGAAGGATCGGTATTGTAACACCCCAACCCGTCAAGGGTAAAGATATCACAATAAATAGTGTCCAACAGAGCAAAACACAAGCTAAACACTTTAACAATACAATGAGTACAAGGGTTACAAATGAATTCCAAAATAAGGAAAATACAATAATAAAACAAAGTCCATTATTTAAAGGAACTCTAAGGTTGGTCCACACTCTGTCATCCCCAAAGTTAAATCCCGCATCCTAGCTTAAGTACCTGCCGCATGGAAAAGAAAACGCGGCTGAGCATAAAAAGCTCAGTGAACAGATATCAACAAAATAACAACCGATACAATAGAGTTAGGAAATAATCAAAGGGATATGAAGATAGGATTACATGTGGTATCTAAGAGGGTAATCAAAAGATGACATGGTTAAGTGTAAAGTATAGTGTATGTAAGTTTTCAGTATTTTACCCAAGACCAATCAATACAATACAATACAATAGTAGCCCAATATGGAGTGATCAACTCCCAATATGTGAGGGGTTGCAATGCACGCATACCCAGTCACCAATACAATATGTAGCAATGTAGACAATGTAGTAGCTCCAATAATCAATCAATCAATCAATACAATACAATACAAATCTAGGATGCATCCATACGCCCCCGTAGGCCAATAACAATCACAATCAAAGCAGTAGTCAATAGTAGATCGGGGACGGCGTAGTACATCTCTCCAACTACGCTAGAGTACATAACATTGGTGCATCAATGCTATGGTTGTGGCTACTCCACAACAAGTAATACCCCGGGTAAATACTGAACGGTCAAGTAGTCAAGGTTCAATATCAATGGTTCAATATCAAAGTTTAGTTTCAAAAGTTTATTGTCAAGGTTCAATATCAAGGTTTATTATCAAAGGTCCAATATCCAAAGGTTCAAATACCCAAAGGTCATTATCACTAGATCATAGGTCAATATCAAGAGGTAGGTCAAAGGACCAATATCAATGGGTCAATCAAAGTTTAATATCAAGGTGCAATAATATAAGGAGAGGGAGAAAGTCATGAGAGAGAAATAAAGTTGTACTCTTGCTGAAAGAGTACGGAATATCTGTACCTCAGTCCAATTGCACAAGCAAAGTCACAAGTCAAAGAGAGAATGGGTCACTCCCGCTTCACTGAACCTAGAAGATAATTGATACGAATCAAGACGAGTCCGAATTATTCAAGTTACCTCTTTTAGTTAATTTTTCATTTTTAGAAACTTTTCTTTTATAGCAGCTTTTCAAAAATAGTAACTTTTCCGAAATAGTAATCTAATACTTTAAGGTGATAATAACAATTAGTAATATTTAAAGATTAAAATGACAATTATAATAGTTTAGGGTAAATTATGTTAATATTATAAGTTTAGGGTCTAAAACGTAATTTATCAAAATTAAATCTTAAAGTCACGTAAAATTATTTTAAAGTTTATTTTAATAAATTAATATTAAGATAATAATTTTGGACCCCGTTATTATAATTTTATATAACTTATTAACGTACCCACGACTTAATATTTATGTCGCGACGACCCAAGATTTTTATAAAATCATGTAAGAATTATTATAACCCGACATCGGTTCACTTCATCCATATATACGACACACATAAAAAAAAATTTATTTAGTTCTAATTGTTTAACCCTTTTCATGCATGCAATACTGGCTTCTTCATAAATGATGTTGCGATTTGTAATTCTAATATATATGTATATCATATTCATTCGTATTACATGCAACACCATATCTTTAATTGTCAAACTACAAGCGTAGACCCATGCATATTCATTGTTTTAAGTATATAACTTTTTATCTGTTCTTGTTCACAAAACGTGTTCTAAAAAAATTATTTTCATTCGGCTATTGACTCATCTTCATGGTGACTTATGATTATGGTTATAATATTATTTGTATAATATCATACTAGCAGGTAGTTCAGGTTTACCTCGAAGCTAACTGAGTATATATAGGTCAAAACCGAATCCAAAAACGCGAACACGCATACGAGTAAGACCTCGGCACAAGATTCCACCAGCCATGATCGAACCCACAACTCGCACAGTTAACCGAACCCAACTCTTAACCATAGAACGAACCGAGACCCGATTAACACAACAGTTAGACGTACAAATCACGAATCAAAACTTTAGTCCCTCACTCAAACTGATCCCGAACAGCAATACGACTACAATCGCTAAGACTCGACCAGACACGATCATGACTAAAAGAGTCACGTACACAACAGCTAACCGTTGTACCAATCGCAAACCATAACCCATGAGTGAACGAACCTGAATCCTAGCAGAACCACCTCGAAACTTGAACGAAACAAGACTTCTTAACGTGACGTGAGCAACTACTCGTATTAACCGAAACACGAACATGACAAAACCTTAGAGCCATGACTCGTATTGTGCAATAACCCGTAGCGCCTTTCTTCTTATTTGATTCAGATCGCACACTTATGGTGCCGTCTTTTAACGCTAGAGCAGTTTAGGTTTTCTTTTGTTTTTGATTTTGAGAGACATAAAAGAGTTATGTATAATGTTGTATGGTTTAGAAGAAAGCGTGTGACGAGATGAGGGAAATAGGACTGCCGCTTCTTGTTTTTATTTAGGGTTTTCGTTTGAAATCGGTATTTTGAGAGAATGAGGGATATACGGTTTTGATATAAACCGTGTTTCTAAAATGTAAGGTGCCGAAATTATGGGGGAAATTAGGGGAGAAATTTACTCTTCCAAATCTTCACATTTATTTGGTATTATCCTCAACATATTTTCAAATCGTGATATACAAAAGAAATGTAATCGGTTCTTTAAGTGATAAATGGGACGTGTAATATCCACAAAAATATAAAGGTGTGCTGAAGTTAGTTTTAACTTAGGTTAGAATTATCATTCTCTAATCTTTTTCCTAATAAAATAAAACCCCTAGTGGGGACTTTTTTATTTCAAAAAAATCAAATCATACCTTATTTAGTAATCTTTTTTTATTTATTAATTTTTTTAAAAAGATTTTAATACTTAAAAAAAGTCTAAATATTTCTTAATTTAGCTAATCTTAAAAAAAACGTCCTTAGAAATCAGTTGTAGAAAAAAGCCCGAAATACACATGTCCTTAAAATTAATTAATTGATACTTTTGGACCAAAATTGTAAATAAAAAAAAGCGGAACTCCAAAATCAATTATATCATCTTATTCTTACGTTTTTGTCCCATAACCTACACCAACCCAAAGAAACCCTTCCTAACTAAGAAACTAAGAACGATGAAGATGGTAACAGTAATGCCTACTCCTTAAAACCCACCGGCATCATCTGGTATGTTTCGATTTGTGTTTAATGAGTTTTTTGTGTTAATTGAAAGTTTTATGCACATGGACACATGGTATGATCTTTGTTATAAAGTTTTTTTTTTTTTTTTTTTTTTTTTTTTTTTTTTTTTTTTTTTTTGGTGTTTATTATCAAGTTTGATGCTTTGAGCTTAGAGTGCAAATATAGATATGTGGCTTTGTAAGAAGTATCGAATCAGCTGTGTTTGATCTATTTGGCTATGATTGTACTAATAAATTAATAATAATAAATTAGTATTAGGTGAGTTTACACTCATGTTCTGAATGGTTAAGGGGGTACATATGCCTATGTCAAACTGCATAAACGAATAAGACACTGTGTGCACTGATCTGCCTTGATGGATGTATATAGTCGAGATTTGTCATATTCATCATGGTATTTCAAACTACTGCTTTAGAGCTATATAGTGTAATACTTTGGCTTAATTGATTTCATATGAATCTTTATAATCAATGATAGTAGGCTTTACGGATTTTGGACTCTTTGTAAAGGTAGTAGGCATAAAGTAGAGGTCGGGAGGGATCTTCTAATGATGAATTGGTGGGTATGGTTATTATTACTATAACAATTAAATAATAAATTGAAGAAATAACTTCATAAAAATGTCGAATTGGTGTTAAAACTAACTGTCAACATGTATTTTCATGTAGAGATGGATATTTAAAGTTTATATGTCCGTGTATGAGTTCTCTATGTCTACTAAAAAATGTGAACTTATTCAAGCTATTAGGATCTAAACGGCTGAGAATAAAATAAGTATGCTGATAGTTATTATAAATATGTAGAATTATAAATATTTGTAATCTTAAGCATGGTTATCTAATTAGTTAGTCAAGTTCCTATTTTAATGAGAAGAATGCACATCCAAACACCCATGTTATTAAGTGATTCATGTTCATATACTAACTGACTTCCATTATATTTGTACAGTATGATCAAGATTACTTTCCTGGTAGGTGGAAAATATGAAAAGATACTTTCTTCTACTCCCGTTTATTCAATAAAACCTTAACTGCCATTCAAAATGATTAAAAAAAAAAAAAAAAAAAAAAAAAAAAAAAAAAAAAAAAAAAAAAAAAAACCTTAATGACTGTTACAAAGGAGTTGGTAACGGGCCAAATGGGTTTGGGTTAAATTTGGTCTTGTTAGTATGGATCAAAATGGGTCGGTCAACGACTATAATTTTTTAAGGTTGTCTAATGAGGATCATATATTATTTCTCTTTGCAGCTAATACGTTTAGGTTTGCAAAGAAGCACGAGAAAGCAAAACTAGCCTTTGATATAGCTTCAAACGGACAATAAATACTCGCTTCCTGTCATTTAATGCATAAATTAAGCTTGCTTTTTCTGTTAGAAAATCATTTGTCTTGACAATTGTTTAGTCTTAACGACAATTATAGTGACTGTGACGTTTATTTGGGCCTACATGTACATTAGCTTGCGTTGGTTACTTGGTTTATAACTTTATATAGTGGTATGATGAATTGATCCCACTTTTAGGGAGTCTTTGGGTAAGTTTATTATAGAAGCGTTAATACTTTTTGTGTTTGGCTAAAGCTATTAAATGCTTTAATGGTTTTCACATAAGCTTATTCCCATGAGATTATGACTTATTTATGTCTAAAAATAAAGGTATTGATCATTATCTTAAATGCAAATTTCAAAACATGTATAAGCTCTTAAACCTAAGCTTACCCAAACAGCCTCTTAGTAATATGTGACCTAAGAAGTCATGAGTTAGGTGTTGGAATAACTCGTGAACCATGAAGGATGTAGGAAGTGAAGAATGGATCTTCTTTTATGGCTCCATGAAACATAGGACAACAGGAAATGATGAGAGGTTTAGGCATTGTTTGATGTAGTTTGTGAAATGTGAAATGAAATATCAGAACCTTAAGGGTTTGATAAACTATTTAAGGCTTGAAATCTTGGTTAGCAGGTCGGAAATTCAAATCCATTAGGTGCTATTAACTCCGTATTTTGCAAGGCCATGGGTTATAAGAACACAAAATATATACGATACTCTTTAGCCTCTTATAAACTTAATATTTGGTGATATTAACTATATTGCTTTTTTAATATGTTATTAGAGCATCGATGTATTGCAGTAGGTCATTTGAATTTGATTCATAATTATTAAACAAAAATTATAATGGATTGTTACCAATTAGAAAATTACATGTAACGTACAACTATTGAGATAGTTTGACAAAGTTCCCATTAAAACACTGCATCTAATATATGCCTATTTTTCTATGCATCTGTTCCAGTAAGTACTCTATAACAATTGTATTTTTTATTTAACTTGAAACTCAAGCTAACTGTGTGCTTATTATCGTGGCAGAAAAAAATAAGATAGCCGGTTCTTGGAACAGCAATTTTTGCTGTAGTGGTTGGAAGCCAAGCCATCATCACCGGAACGTTCTCTATTATCAAACGGTGTTCAGCGTTGGGTTGCTTTCCAAGGGTCAAAATCATCCACATGTCACCTACTAATAAGCATGGTAAAATGACGCAACAGGTACACAATAGAATTTTTAACTAACTGAGTTAATCATATAAACAGTCCCTGATTCGTATTCTTTCTAATTTTTTCCACCAGTAATAATGTTAGTTTTCAATTTATCGGGGCAGGTTTAGCGGATATTACGATGATATGTTATTTTCCTCATTTTTTATTTAATCTTTTTTCTTTCTTGCTTTATTTTTTAATGGTTATCGAAAATTCTAGAAGGCCTATGTTTTTTATTGATGCAACAAGTTGTGGGATGGCCTCCAATTCGATCTTTTTGTAAGAACATTATGGCTGTAAGATAAATAAAGAACGAAGAAAAAGCAAATCCTAAGTACCGGGTTGCGTTTATGTGAAGGTTAGCATTGATGGAGCTCCATACGAGGAACATGGATCACGAGATCTATTCTATCTATTTGGATCTTTATTCGGCTCATTAAAAGATGTTTAGCTCCTTTACAATTGGTAATCTCTCTTAAATTTTAATGCATTTTAAGTTATTCCGTGATCTTTCATGTTACTTACATATTTAGAGAAATACTTTTGGCAACTAAACTAAATTGTGTCGATATTTGAGTCCAAAAAACATGTATACAGAAGTAAAGTTGATATGTGCTGGTGCTATTGATTTTGGTGACCATAAACACAACACATTGGTAAACTGAGCACCTACCTTATTATATATATACACACATTAGTTAAGCATCACGTTTTAGTTAATCTGATTCTAAGGTAGCAGGGCTTTTCACAACTAAAATCACATACATTGTTGACTGTTCTGAATAATATGTTTTTAAAATCACATACCTTTTAATGAGCGAGAGAGATAGATTACTTAAAAGCATAAATATGCTTCTATTATATGCATATAATCTGTCTGCTATAATTAGCACGTGCCACATATGTAACCCTATGAAAACTGACTTTTTGTTAACATTGTTTATTTACCATTACAACCACATCTAAGCTGAGAATGGCTGAGAAATTGTACTTGGTAGAAGTTAGTCAAGGTAAAGAGCCATCATACAAGGGAATTACAAGTGACGGCTCTACAAAGGCTGATAGGTTACTATATATTATATAGTGTTTCTGAGAATGAAAATTTTGAGAAAATTAGGAAAGTGGAGAAAGTTAAGACTTGTGTAGAGGACTGGATGGTTCACTTTGCAAGGCTTTATAAAGATCCTGTGGGTTTTTGAATCTGATACATCATATATATCACTATTCCACCACCCCTGACTTATTCTTCTTATATCGTAGGGAAATAGACTTTGACATGCTAATCGTAAAAGGTATATCCATAAATAAAGTTTGCTAAACGACCAACAAGAAACTGACTACCTAATTATACAACAAAACATGGCAGAAAATAAGCCTACTAAGCGTAAATGCCTTCAGCAAACTACCATGTAGGACTCCTAACGTACATATAGTTCTTGAAGTATGAGATGCTTAAGAAGTTCAATTTATTCTTACGGATTATGCTGCTAAACCAACAAGCAGGGTCACTATATGATGAATCACATTGTAAGTTTCTTGGAAACTACCATGAGATATTGAATCTAGATTAACAATGGTGGTTGGCTTCTGTTTAAATATACTAAGGATGCAATAAAACTAATTCTGAATATCGAATTATAGTAAGTCATTTAGATGCAAGCCCTTAAAATATGTACTACTTACCAAACATGTACAAATCCAATTGTGGAATTTGTTTATTTTTCATGTCACTTTACAAAAGCGCTAATTCCAGTAGGAAGTTAGGGTTAGGATATATAGTTATGCATTCCCAATTTCACATCATGTTCACTGAATCAAAAATCATGAACATTAAAGTGGTATGTTTGTTCATTTATACAAATTATGCACCTGATTGTATTTCTACACATAAGGGTAAAAGACTAAAAGAGTTATTAGTGGTGAAAGATACTCCTTGATTTGTTCATGCATAGATAGCAGTAGATATAGGCGATGGTCATATTTCTTTAATATTCATGTATATCTTATTTTCTGAATTAATCTTCAACACTATAATTTATGTAATATCCATTTTGATTCTGTATAGTAACTTAAGCAAGTAGATAGCAGTAGTTATAATACCCATGCATGCACGGGGTTATAAAAGATATGTCAAGGCTTGCTGTGAATTATATGTAAAGTATTGGTGGCAAGATTTTGGTTTGAGAAATGTGATTTTGTACTAAAGACAGTCATAGACGGAACTTGAACCATTTTGTTGAGGGGGCCGAAAAGTTCATGATCAATTTTTAAGAAGGGCAAACTACATTAAAACAAAAGCTTAGCACTAACATATTAAACAAAATACATTAAGGACAAAAATTTTGGAGGGGCCATGGCCCTCTCTAGCCTTCAAGAAGGTCCGTCCATGAAGACAGTCCCTATGGTCCATCCTTCTGAGATTCTTTTCAATAGTATATTTACAGATTTGCTTAAGATTATTTAAAGAACTTTTTAACCGCTCAAAGTTAGGCTATAATAGTAAAATTATAAGTCATAATAATTGTAATTAGTTTCATTGGGATTATTGGTCATTTACGCTTGTCTTTTTGAGCTATATTTGCGAGAAATTTTTTTACCTACATACCTCTTTTTATCATGTCAAAGCAACTGATTATTTAAAACATTGCTGAATTTCAACTCCTCTTTGGCTCACTTGATAATCTTGAAGAAAGAAAGAACCGGCCGAGTAAGGTTCAAAATGTGGCTAGAAAAAGGAACCCACACATACTTGAATTGTAGAAAGAAGTCTTGAGGAAATGTATAGCTTCAGAACCCAAACATGAAGAGAAGTGGCGACTGATTTCAGAAGTACTCCGTAGTAGAGAATTGATACCAACCAGTGGAAGCCTTTTTTAATGGGTTACAAATGATTTGCTAATGTGAGTTTTGAGTTGACAATATGGGTCAAAAGGGTATTGTAGATTGACAATTGGCTGTGTCCAGTCATTCTATATGTCTTTTTGCTCTTTGCTGTCTGCTCCCTTAGTGAATATAATTTCTCAGTGGGCTGAAATTAAAGTGTGTCTACAGGTGTTGAATGGCTCGTGTATGTCTCTCGCATGGATGTCTGCTATGTTTGTTTATGAATGGACAAATAAAATATTGCAAGTGGCTGTGTATTCAAGAGTCAAGATTGGTATGTGATAGTGTCAGTAATACCATAAAAGTGAGTGAGGTATATTGTTGTTTTCTATTCTAAGTCATCATGTGACAGTTTAGTGCAGGTCCTAGATTTCTTAAGGACACTTTTGGTCCTTTGTACTCTTCTTTGTGAACTCTTGGGTTCCTCCGTCTTTTAATTTGTTTGATTAATTGGGGTGGGATGTCTTTTATTTATATGTTGTCTCCGTTGCTGGTTTATATTATTGTTGCCCTTCTAAAAAAAATCTCACTTTTTTTTTCCAAATACTTATGTTTCTGTCATGTTGACTTTTTTTTGCTCATATATCCTTGACTTTGACTTCTTTGGATGTTTTTACCCTAAATTTTGGTTGCTACAGGACTTTTACTATGATAATCTTAGTCAAATTCGGAGTGGATAAACAAAGAAACAGACATGTTAGCATATTTTCAATAGAGATCAAAATAATAACAATTCGGTAATCATGAAAGAATAGTAGCTGTTAGAAAATACCATATGTTAGTCGTGAGAGATATATAGGAGTATTTATTATGTTGCATGATAAATATAGGGGCTCCAGCTATTCAGATGGTCGAGACTACTTGTCTCCAAAGGTAGCTCAACAAAACTCTTCCAAAATTGGCAAGAGTATTTTCACACGGATTTACGAAAACAGTTATACACAATATAGCAAATACAATTTAAACATAACCCACACTAACCGATTTATGCTGGAATTTAAATTACAACTTGGTCAAAATACATTATTCAAAAAATTAGTAAAAACCCCGCGCGTGCGCGGGCATTATAACTAGTTTAATTTATAACATAGGGTCGGTTTTGGAAGGATCAGTTTTAGGGTTTTGGAAGGATCGGTATACTTAGGTTATTACCATGTAAGTAGGGAATAATGTGTATCTCATTAAATATAATGGTTCGGTGTGTGTGTGTGTGTGTATATATATATATATATATATATATATATATATATATATATATATATATATATAATGGAAAAATGGTCAACAATTGAAATGTTGAGTTTTCAATAATGGTCAAATGAGAGAAAAATTAAATGTAATTAATACTCTTATTAAAACACCCATTACTTAAAAGTACAATGATTTATTCACATTGTACAACCAATTAAAAAACATATCTACCAAATTAAATACAACCAATTAAAACACAAACCGGGTTGACCCGGGACGCTTCAAACTCGATGGGTTGACCCGATTTAATTTGACCAATTTCCAACCCAACCTAGCAAGTTGACCCGGTTTAAATCGACCCATTTTTCGACCGGAACGGTTCAACTGGTTTTTGACCCATTTCCGACCAACCTAGCAAGTTGACCCGATTTAAATCGACCCATTTTTCGACAGGAATGGTTCAACCGGTTGAACCACCCGGGTCGAACCGGGTTTCAAAACATTATCCATTACTTAAAAGTACAATGATTTATTTACATTGTACAACCAATTAAAAACAAATCTATCAAATTAAATACAACCAATTAAAACACAAACTGGGTTGACCCGGGACGCTTCAAACCCGGCGGGTTGACCCATTTTCGACCCAACCTAGCAAGTTGACCCGGTTTAAATCGACCCATTTTTCACCCGGAACGGTTCAACCGGTTGAACCACCCGGGTCGAACCGGGTTTCAAAACATTATGTTTAATTCCTAAATCTTCAAACTTTTATTATTTTTCCTTTATAACCTATAAACTTTTTTTATCAATAAACTATCTATCGCTATAAAATACTATTGCTATGCACGGGTACTCGTCTAGCATATATAGATAGATACAAAGAATAATATGGAACTTGGGCTTGAGCCCATTACAAAATATCCACTAACACTATTATCCATCATCATTCATTCAAACTAGGCAAAGACAACTTTATTGAATTCAAAAACTTCCAAAGTTTAAAAAGTTGTGATACTCAATATTTGTTTACGTATGGTATGTAAAACGTAATTAATTAAATGTAGATCGGGATAGTTATGGTTTTTTGTGTCCTGTTAAGAATGGTAAGGATCTCGTGAGAAGAGTGGTTCCCTAAAGCCAGGGTAACACTTAAACAAACCAAGTTTGTGTATTCACTATGTGTGAAATATTGAAGAAGAAGGTGAACCATTTTTCTTGTTTTGTGACACCTTTTTATTTATAGTGAGGTATCTTGGGTTTTGGGAAGAACCCGTGTGGTTGATCAACGGCTATGCACATGTCGCGCATTGATCATCTGATGGGAAGACAAGGATGACAGGTGCCATTCTTTCCTTGGACTCATACGGTTCATACATGGCATGTTTGCTTTAGATTCTGGTTGTGTCTCGCCTACTGTCACGCGTCAGGTGTCATATCCTAACCGTTGGGTGACAGTTAGATGACAGTTGTCTGCGCGTGTGTGAACACAGCCTAAGAGGTCTTCAGGTGATTGCGACCTCGGAGTGTTTGTGTAATGACTTGGGCTTATCCCAAGTGTTGATCGATTATGGGTCTTATTTTGGCGTATGTTTACTGGGCCTAAGCCACTAATATCATACGGTTCGTACATGGAATAATTTTGCTGTTGTGTCTTACAGGCTAAACTAAGTTGATACCAGTTTATTAGTTGATTCTGTTTTTTAGAGCTAAAGCACATGAAAAATAGGTACATTGGATGTAAAGAACACATATTATGTGTTTTTTAGAGCTTAAGTACTTGATTCAGTCGACATTTCTTACTTTGTTACATCGACTACCCTGTTATCTACAACTAATTCTAGGTCTCCATCTTCGCTGGTTTTCGCTATCTCTTGTTCCAATGGCTTATAAGTATAAAACCATGCACATACATAGTAATACAAAAGGTTTACTACTTGTATCCCACTTACAAGCATGTAATAGTATTCCAATCTACCTCTATTTAAGTTCCTATCAGGTAGCCAATTTCTACCATTTGAGCCTGCAGTGTACTTATGAACCATAGTCACCATTAACGTCCCCGCATACTGTCCAAGTGCAATTGCAGCCCAATGTAAAGCTATAGCTGTGCTTTTCATACTTTCTGGTGACTGATCATAAAGAAACTCAAGTTTACCAACATTAAAGAACGCTCCTGCTATACCATGAAGTGAATACTGAGGAATTAACCAGAAAACGCTTATGGGTATCACCTGAGTTGGCTTGTCAATCAAGTTATATTCTCTTGCTGCGTGTTTTCTTTTGATTTCCACAAATGAACCAGCAAATGTGGCACAAACGCTTATGATAAAGCCAACGCCAATCCGTTGTAAACTTGTGATGCCTGCAGGGTTCTTTGTGAAACGGTATGCAAAGGGGACAAATAAACGGTCGTATAACGCAAGGGTAATAATGATTGCTCCTACATCAAAGATTGCCATGCTAGCCGGAGGTATTTCAAATGAGCCTGCTACATGACGGTCCATGGTGCGAGCTTGCATAATGGTAAAAGTATTTTGATGGGAATAAGCCATTATATATATTATTCCTGTTGAAATAATTGGTAATAACCGAATGATTGATTTCAGTTCTTCTACTCTATGGACAGTAGCAATCCGCCATAGTTTTGGCGAGTTTGAAAGATAGTCGGTGTCATTTTCTGTTACTATTGCAGCCTTATCAAACCACCTTAAAGAGACACAGAGAGTATATATAAAGTATTCAAAAGTCAATTAAGTGAATAATGAACCTATGTAATTTTCATTAAGTTTTCAACACATCTAACCTCATCTGATCAGTATGAAGAAGTCGACCATCCTTAGATATACCGGCATCAAGCTCTTTATTTACATAAAGAAGTTTATCGTCTACTGGTACAACTACCTTCCGCTTCTTGACTGCAGCAACGATCACTTGAGCAAGTCTAACAAATGGACTTCCTTCTGGTTTCGCTTTTTGATAAAATGGAGAGCCTACTAAAAATACTACAAATGCAACAACCATAGCAATTGTTGGAATCCCAAGACCCCAACCCCAACTCACTGTATCTTGGATATACACAACCAGCGTTAGTGCAGATAGACTTGCTAACGACACCAAAAAATAGTACACATTGAAGAAATTCCAGCTTTTCACTTGAGTTTTCATTTTCAAAATGTCAAGTTGATCTGCAGCAAATGCAACAACACAAGGACGTGTGCCTCCTAACCCGACTGCTGTAAGGAATAGGGATATATAAAGCACTGATAACTGAGACTGTGATGCCTCCTTGCAGTTTGTTTGTGTGGGACATTGTGGTGGATGTGACTGTGGCAAAAATGCTGATATAGTAATAATGATCATTCCCTGAACAAGATTAACGTTTTAGAGATAGACATGATAAATACTTAATTAATGTTTATAAGCTGCTGGTGTGTAGGGGACTGAACCATTTCATAAATGAGCAAGCCGACGATGATGGTCCAGTAACGACCAGCAAAAGAGTCGGCAAAGAGTGCACCAAAAAGGGGCATAAAACAAGAGAGACCGGTGAAGTTGGTCAGGGTGTTGGATGCTTTCACCAACGGCATGTTCAATTGTACAGTTAAGTATGTTATCAAATTGGCTTGAAATCCAGTCGCGGCGAATCTGTCACATATCTCATTTGCTGCAATGATATAAAAGATGTTTATTAGCTTGCAGGCACACAATGAATGTGAGAGTAATATAAGTTTTTGTAATAACTTCTGGTCATATTTGATTAAGGTGTTAATTTTTCTTTATATTAGTTACTCTTCATAGTTTAATATGCTTCAGAAATTGAAATGAAGAATACAGATTCTGTATGACTTGATCAAAAAAAGTAAAGAAGGGATAAGGTAGGGGGTCCAAAAAGCATGATAGGTTATTGGTAAATTGTTTGTATTTTTGGAATTTTTATGCACTTTAGTTTGTTAAAATTTTAACTATCCTGCCAAACTATTAGGTTTTAGCCCATAAAAATATATATCAGACCTTCAACCACAAAAACCAATGACCACCATGGGCTGCAGGGGTCAGAGTCTATTAACATAATGAAATTTGAGATATTATAATTGTCTTGTTGGGAGATAAAGTTTATAAAATTATGAAAGAGAGGGTGACTGAACATGCTAACCTCGTTATCGTACTTCTTAGAGAACTAAAACTACAGATATATGTTTAATTAAGATTTGAACATACATACCAAGAATAAAGGGAATGGTTCTAAAACCACCAAGCTTCTTTCCCTTAGCCATCTCAATAGGCTCTTCGTCTTTCATTGGTTCCATCTACTTGATGTTTTTGGAGTTTTAAATATGTATGATGTAAAAGCTTGTAGCAATGGCTATTTCAAGCCAAAGTTTGCACACCAGCAACAAATATGATTGGGCTAAGGTGGGGTCTTTGACATGCACACATGCATATCATATGAACTTACGAAGTAACTCAATAAGTAAGACCAGAGGTAAGAAAACAAAATATTGGCCAACTTTTAACTTTAGGCAGGCAAGTCTTCTCAGTAGTATTTCTTAATATAGTAATAGTAATACATCTACACTTCCACACTGTTGATAATAAGTTGTGAACCCGTCTTATTTTATTCGTAGTATTTCAGATTTTTGTAAGTGTGGTTTTGTGATTTAGCCGAATGTGCACACTTGATCGATCGGCAGTTGGGAATCGGCTAGGATATTTCAAGAAACATCTATGTTTTGTTGTTATTATTCATTTCACAAGGTTTGTGCTTTAGTTGATTTAGGCTAATATTCCCTAGTACTGGTCGAGAATCTATCGGGTAATCCAAGGGAATTATTATATGCCAACTGAGGACCTCATTATACTATGAGCATTGTTTGACAATTTGACATGGTATGTCTAATCAGTAATCACATGCCTAAATTTACATGGATGAGATACGGTGAGAAGAAAAACTAAAATAAGAAGAATGAGAAAGAATTCTACCAACACATTTCAAATAAGATGGAGATTTTTAAGAGGAGATGTATCTAGTTTTGTAGGTGCATCTAAAATATATGATTGTGGTTTTCTCAACCTTGTCATTTTAATTTTTCTTCTCATTTGATCCTAACTCCTTGCCAACATACTGTAAGAGCACCATTACCGAGTTATTCACAAACCAATAAATTAACCACGGTCTATTTAGACACAAAATTAGTACATGTTTAGGCCTCCCAATATTTTCGTTGTACTATGTCAATCATTTAAATGATACAATTTCTTGATTGATATAAACTCACCAAAGTAAAATAACATATGGCAATCTCGACTCAATGTTGTTGTTAGCAGTGGGGATTGCTTATCGGACTGCCAAGACACGGCAGGTCGAACAGGTCAACACTTAGAAATGCTGCTACATAAGAACGCGCCCAAATGAGTGAATAACGGGTTCTCAACATATCGCCCAATGCCCCCATACTATGATTTGAGAGAAATTCATAGTAATATTCGATCCTTGAAGGTTGATTACAAAGAATATTTATTGTAGGTCATTTCTAATCTTTAGAGGTCAGCCTTATGTTTAGTTTTGTTCGTAACAATCACCTAAATTTTGTTGTTTATAAATTCTTGTAAATGAGTTTCAGTCAAGGGTTTAGCTAACCATAACTCAGATAGCACTAAGGGGGGGTGGCATCCTTGCGGTGAATATGGGTCGGCAAAGGCCACCGATCGGCAACCATGGTTGCCAGTGGATCGGCAAGGCATTTTCGGTGCCTCAATCGGTGGATCTCACCGTTTCGGTGGGGGAGAAAAACAAGAAAATTATGACCGTTTGGCATTAATGCAAGGGAGCGTGGATCCATTTTCAAAAAAATAAAAAATAAAATAAAATAAAATCTCTATAAATATTCACTAAATAACACATATTGTTTCATTCACAAAAATCTCACAAAAACAATACACAATTTATTTAACCATGTCAATGTCTTCTTCGTCATCGGACGAGATCATTATTCCCCCGGAATTGTCCGAAGAATGGTTATCCGGAAGTACGTTTGAAACCTTTTTAGCCGCAAACGAAGCTCTTGAAGACACGGCTAGCTCTACCGACACCCGTGGTTATGTCTAACGTTTTCGTGAAAAAGCATTAGAAACTCTATTGAATGATTATTTTGTTGAACAACCAAAGTTTAACGAAAGCGTTTTTCGTGACCGTTTTCGTATGAGTAAAAATTTGTTTTTAAAAATTGTTGATGATATTGAAGTCCAATTCGAATGGTTTCAACCGGGTCAAGACGCGATGGGCCAAAATAGTTTCACGCCATTACAAAAATGTACATCCGCCATTCGACAACTCGCAATGGGTGAACATCCGGATAGATTTGATGACTATCTAAACATGGCACGAAGAACGTCAGGTTATTATTTTAATTAAATTATTTCGTTATTAATTTTTTAAATATTTCGTTATTTTTTTTTATGTAGTTATATATTTTGTTATTTTTTTTTTTTTTTTTTGTAGTTATATATTTCGTTATTTTTTTTAATTAAAAGTTGTCATTTTATTTTAGGAGAATGCCTTGATAAATTTTGCGATGCGATTATAAAGTTATATGGTCGAGAGTTCTTACGTAGGCCTACAAGCCATGACGTAGCACGCTTATTCAATGTACATGAAGAAAAACATCATATTCTGGGAATGCTTGGTAGCATTGATTGTACACATTTTGTTTGGCGAAATTGTCCTAGACACTTAAGAGGCCAATATAAGAGAGGTGATCACCAATACCCGACTATTATGCTTGAAGCGACTGCTTCATATGATTTGTGGATTTGGCATTCGTTTTTTGGTCCTCCCAGTTCAAACAACGATATCAATGTTTTGAATCAGTCTCCATTGTATGTTACTGAACGAAATGGAACGGCAACAAACAGTTCATTTTTATTGGGAGGAAGGCTTTACAAACGTGGATACTATCTTACCGATGGAATCTATCCTAAGTATTCAACATTTGTTAAAGCATATCCGTATCCAACTGACCCAATGGAAAAGAGATTCAAGAAACTACAAGAGTCTGCAAGAAAGGATATCGAACGAGCTTTTGGTCGTCTAAAAGGAAAATGGATGATTCTCAGTCGTCCTCTCCGAGCTATGTCAGTTCAAAAGATTCGACAACTGGTTTATACGTGCATTATATTGTGCAATATGATTTTGAAAAACGATGGTATGGCAATATCACCAGTTCATATAATGGATCCGCCGGTAACGCCAGTTTATGATGATAGTGTGCTACATGAGTTACTCGACGAAGATATCCATAATCGTCTTCGATATGATCTTACGGAGCACGTAGCGGCTCAAGACTTATCATACCTCGATGACTAGTGATTTCCTATTTTTTGATGAAATTTTTTTCTTTTCTTTTGGTTTAATAATTCTTATGTAATTTTGCTTTGAATTATTAATAACATGTATTGTTTTTTTAATAAAAATAGTTGTTTTTTATTAAGTGTTTAATTATGTTTTTTTTAATTTAAATTATATAATTATGTAAAATTTAATGCTTGACATTAGGCAAGATTGCCACTTAAAATTGAAGTTTAGGCAACTTTAGGCAAAAAATGTGTTGGAGGACCATGATTGATTGTTTGCAAAAAAAGATGAGGCAACCTTAGAGAAGGTTGCCACCCCCTAAGTTATGGTTC